>CM036942.2:1403315-1617315 GCA_020352615.2 Yoshiicerus persimilis
ACCCTTAAATATACACTCTTAAATATACACCCTTAAAAATATTCTTAAATATACACCCTAAAATATACACTCTTAAATATACACTTTTAAATATACACCTTTAAATATACACTCTTAAATATACACCCTTAAAAATACACTCTTAAATATGCACCTTTAAATATACACCCATAAATATACGCCTGTAAATATACATTCGTAGATATACACCTTTAAATGTACATTCTTAAAAAAACCTTTTTAAATTTACACTCTTAAATATACACCCTTAAATATACACCCTTAAATGTACACCCTTAAATATACACTCTTAAATTTACACACTTAAATATACCCTCTTAAATATACACCCTTAAATTTACACCCTTAAATATACACTGTCTAATGTACACCCTTAAATATCCACTCTTAAATATACAACCTTAAATATACGCCAGGGCGTTAAAACTAAATGCCATGGCGTTAAAACTAAATGCCATGGCGTTAAAACTAAATGCCATGGCGTTAAAACTAAATGCCATGGCGTTAAAACTAAATGCCATGGCGTTAAAACTAAATGCCATGGCGTTAAAACTAAATGCCATGGCGTTAAAACTAAATGCCATGGCGTTAAAACTAAATGCCATGGCGTTAAAACTAAATGCCATGGCGTTAAAACTAAATGCCATGGCGTTAAAACTAAATGCCATGGCGTTAAAACTAAATGCCATGGCGTTAAAACTAAATGCCATGGCGTTAAAACTAAATGCCATGGCGTTAAAACTAAATGCCATGGCGTTAAAACTAAATGCCATGGCGTTAAAACTAAATGCCATGGCGTTAAAACTAAATGCCATGGCGTTAAAACTAAATGCCATGGCGTTAAAACTAAATGCCATGGCGTTAAAACTAAATGCCATGGCGTTAAAAGTAAATGCCATGGCGTTAAAAGTAAATGCCATGGCGTTAAAAGTAAATGCCATGGCGTTAAAACTAAATGCCATGGCGTTAAAACTAAATGCCATGGCGTTAAAACTAAATGCCATGGCGTTAAAACTAAATGCCATGGCGTTAAAACTAAATGCCATGGCGTTAAAACTAAATGCCATGGCGTTAAAACTAAATGCCATGGCGTTAAAACTAAATGCCATGGCGTTAAAACTAAATGCCATGGCGTTAAAACTAAATGCCATGGCGTTAAAACTAAATGCCATGGCGTTAAAACTAAATGCCATGGCGTTAAAACTAAATGCCATGGCGTTAAAACTAAATTCCATGGCGTTAAAACTAAATGCCATGGCGTTAAAACTAAATGCCATGGCCACTAAAAATAGTACCTTAAAAATAGTACTCTAAAAATAGTACCCTAAAAATAGTACCGTAAAAATAGTACCCTAAAAATAGTACCCTAAAAATAGTACCCTAAAAATAGTACCGTAAAAATAGTACCCTAAAAATAGTACCCTAAAAATAGTACCCTAAAATAGTACCCGGAAAATAGTACTCAAAAAATAGTACCCCAAAAATAGTACTCTAAAAGTAGTACCCTAGAAATAGTACCCTAGAAATAGTACAATAAAAACAGTACCCTAAAAATAAAATAAAAACCTTTAAATATACACTCGTAAGTAAACACCCTAAAATATACACTTATAAAAATACACCCTTAAATATACACTCTTAGGTATACACCCTTAAATATACACTTTTAAATATACACCTTTAAATATACACTCTTAAATATACACACTTAAATATACACTCCCAAATATACACCCTTAAAAATAATCTTAAATATACACCCTAAAATATACACTCTTAAATATACACTTTTAAATATACACCTTTAAATATACACTCTTAAATATACACCCTTAAATATACACCCTTAAATATACACTCTTAAATATACACCTTTAAATATACGCCTGTAAATATACATTCGTAGATATACACCTTTAAATGTACACTCTTAAAAAAACCTTTTTAAATTTACACTCTTAAATATACACCCTTAAATATACACCCTTAAATGTACACCCTTAAATATACACTCTTAAATTTACACACTTAAATATACCCTCTTAAATAGACACCCTTAAATTTACACCAATGACGCGGTCATTTAGTAAAATGACGCGGTCATTTAGTAAAATGACGCGGTCATTTAGTAAAATGACGCGGTCATTTAGTAAAATGACGCGGTCATTTAGTAAAATGACGCGGTCATTTAGTAAAATGACGCGGTCATTTAGTAAAATGACGCGGTCATTTAGTAAAATGACGCGGTCATTTAGTAAAATGACGCGGTCATTTAGTAAAATGACGCGGTCATTTAGTAAAATGACGCGGTCATTTAGTAAAATGACGCGGTCATTTAGTAAAATGACGCGGTCATTTAGTAAAATGACGCGGTCATTTAGTAAAATGACGCGGTCATTTAGTAAAATGACGCGGTCATTTAGTAAAATGACGCGGTCATTTAGTAAAATGACGCGGTCATTTAGTAAAATGACGCGGTCATTTAGTAAAATGACGCGGTCATTTAGTAAAATGACGCGGTCATTTAGTAAAATGACGCGGTCATTTAGTAAAATGACGCGGTCATTTAGTAAAATGACGCGGTCATTTAGTAAAATGACGCGGTCATTTAGTAAAATGACGCGGTCATTTAGTAAAATGACGCGGTCATTTAGTAAAATGACGCGGTCATTTAGTAAAATGACGCGGTCATTTAGTAAAATGACGCGGTCATTTAGTAAAATGACGCGGTCATTTAGTAAAATGACGCGGTCATTTAGTAAAATGACGCGGTCATTTAGTAAAATGACGCGGTCATTTAGTAAAATGACGCGGTCATTTAGTAAAATGACGCGGTCATTTAGTAAAATGACGCGGTCATTTAGTAAAATGACGCGGTCATTTAGTAAAATGACGCGGTCATTTAGTAAAATGACGCGGTCATTTAGTAAAATGACGCGGTCATTTAGTAAAATGACGCGGTCATTTAGTAAAATGACGCGGTCATTTAGTAAAATGACGCGGTCATTTAGTAAAATGACGCGGTCATTTAGTAAAATGACGCGGTCATTTAGTAAAATGACGCGGTCATTTAGTAAAATGACGCGGTCATTTAGTAAAATGACGCGGTCATTTAGTAAAATGACGCGGTCATTTAGTAAAATGACGCGGTCATTTAGTAAAATGACGCGGTCATTTAGTAAAATGACGCGGTCATTTAGTAAAATGACGCGGTCATTTAGTAAAATGACGCGGTCATTTAGTAAAATGACGCGGTCATTTAGTAAAATGACGCGGTCATTTAGTAAAATGACGCGGTCATTTAGTAAAATGACGCGGTCATTTAGTAAAATGACGCGGTCATTTAGTAAAATGACGCGGTCATTTAGTAAAATGACGCGGTCATTTAGTAAAATGACGCGGTCATTTAGTAAAATGACGCGGTCATTTAGTAAAATGACGCGGTC
The DNA here is from genome assembly GCA_020352615.2 of Yoshiicerus persimilis. NCBI lineage: Eukaryota > Metazoa > Arthropoda > Collembola > Entomobryomorpha > Tomoceridae > Yoshiicerus > Yoshiicerus persimilis. Next base: position 1,406,783 of record CM036942.2, read on the forward strand.
ATTTAGTAAAATGACGCGGTCATTTAGTAAAATGACGCGGTCATTTAGTAAAATGACGCGGTCATTTAGTAAAATGACGCGGTCATTTAGTAAAATGACGCGGTCATTTAGTAAAATGACGCGGTCATTTAGTAAAATGACGCGGTCATTTAGTAAAATGACGCGGTCATTTAGTAAAATGACGCGGTCATTTAGTAAAATGACGCGGTCATTTAGTAAATGACGCGGTCATTTAGTAAAATGACGCGGTCATTTAGTAAAATGACGCGGTCATTTAGTAAAATGACGCGGTCATTTAGTAAAATGACGCGGTCATTTAGTAAAATGACGCGGTCATTTAGTAAAATGACGCGGTCATTTAGTAAAATGACGCGGTCATTTAGTAAAATGACGCGGTCATTTAGTAAAATGACGCGGTCATTTAGTAAAATGACGCGGTCATTTAGTAAAATGACGCGGTCATTTAGTAAAATGACGCGGTCATTTAGTAAAATGACGCGGTCATTTAGTAAAATGACGCGGTCATTTAGTAAAATGACGCGGTCATTTAGTAAAATGACGCGGTCATTTAGTAAAATGACGCGGTCATTTAGTAAAATGACGCGGTCATTTAGTAAAATGACGCGGTCATTTAGTAAAATGACGCGGTCATTTAGTAAAATGACGCGGTCATTTAGTAAAATGACGCGGTCATTTAGTAAAATGACGCGGTCATTTAGTAAAATGACGCGGTCATTTAGTAAAATGACGCGGTCATTTAGTAAAATGACGCGGTCATTTAGTAAAATGACGCGGTCATTTAGTAAAATGACGCGGTCATTTAGTAAAATGACGCGGTCATTTAGTAAAATGACGCGGTCATTTAGTAAAATGACGCGGTCATTTAGTAAAATGACGCGGTCATTTAGTAAAATGACGCGGTCATTTAGTAAAATGACGCGAGCATTTAGTAAAATGACGCGGTCATTTAGTAAAATGACGCGAGCATTTAGTAAAATGACGCGGTCATTTAGTTAAATACCCTGGTCATTTAGTTAAATGCCCTGGTCATTTAGTTAAATGCCCTGGTCATTTAGTTAAATGCCCTGGTCATTTAGTTAAATGCCCTGGTCATTTAGTTAAATGCCCTGGTCATTTAGTTAAATGCCCTGGTCATTTAGTTAAATGCCCTGGTCATTTAGTTAAATGCCCTGGTCATTTAGTTAAATGCCCTGGTCATTTAGTTAAATGCCCTGGTCATTTAGTTAAATGCCCTGGTCATTTAGTTAAATGCCCTGGTCATTTAGTTAAATGCCCTGGTCATTTAGTTAAATGCCCTGGTCATTTAGTTAAATGCCCTGGTCATTTAGTTAAATGCCCTGGTCATTTAGTTAAATGCCCTGGTCATTTAGTTAAATGCCCTGGTCATTTAGTTAAATGCCCTGGTCATTTAGTTAAATGCCCTGGTCATTTAGTTAAATGCCCTGGTCATTTAGTTAAATGCCCTGGTCATTTAGTTAAATGCCCTGGTCATTTAGTTAAATGCCCTGGTCATTTAGTTAAATGCCCTGGTCATTTAGTTAAATGCCCTGGTCATTTAGTTAAATGCCCTGGTCATTTAGTTAAATGCCCTGGTCATTTAGTTAAATGCCCTGGTCATTTAGTTAAATGCCCTGGTCATTTAGTTAAATGCCCTGGTCATTTAGTTAAATGCCCTGGTCATTTAGTTAAATGCCCTGGTCATTTAGTTAAATGCCCTGGTCATTTAGTTAAATGCCCTGGTCATTTAGTTAAATGCCCTGGTCATTTAGTTAAATGCCCTGGTCATTTAGTTAAATGCCCTGGTCATTTAGTTAAATGCCCTGGTCATTTAGTTAAATGCCCTGGTCATTTAGTTAAATGCCCTGGTCATTTAGTTAAATGCCCTGGTCATTTAGTTAAATGCCCTGGTCATTTAGTTAAATGCCCTGGTCATTTAGTTAAATGCCCTGGTCATTTAGTTAAATGCCCTGGTCATTTAGTTAAATGCCCTGGTCATTTAGTTAAATGCCCTGGTCATTTAGTTAAATGCCCTGGTCATTTAGTTAAATGCCCTGGTCATTTAGTTAAATGCCCTGGTCATTTAGTTAAATGCCCTGGTCATTTAGTTAAATGCCCTGGTCATTTAGTTAAATGCCCTGGTCATTTAGTTAATTGCTCTGGTCATTTAGTTAATTGCTCTGGTCATTTAATTAAATGCCCTGGTCAGGCCATTTACTATTAAAATATTTAACAAGTGCCCATGGCCACGAATTCGGGAAGGTGTCCAAAATTATCTATAATCCCGAAAGTACGAAATTAGGAAGCTCGCTAAGTAATAAACCAGAAGCTCTCTTAGTAACAATCTTATTATCTTAGTGAAAATCTTAGTAACAAAGAGACCTTCTGGTTACTTAGCGGGCTTCCTAATTTCGTACTTTCGGGATTATAGATAATTTTGGACCCCTTCCCGAATCCGTGGCCATCGGCACTTGTTAAATATTTTAATAGTAACTAAATGACCACGGCGTTTAACTAAATGACCAGGGCATTTAACATAGTGGAGATTGAAGGGTACATAAGTGTTTTTCAATTAATGCAGACAATCAATGCGGAGTGTACACTTAGGGGACCTTGGCATCACAAGTGAGAACGGTTTTTGTTTTCAACGCTTGAATTTTTAGAAATTATAGTATGCCGTTTCTACAAGTTTAGCGCACCATCGGCATAGTGGAGATTGAAGGGTACATAAGGGCTTTTCAATTGATGCAGAGTGTACCCTTAGGGGACCTTGGCAACACAAGTGAGAACGGTTTTTGTTTTCAAAGCTTGAATTTTTAGAAATTATAGTACAGTGCCCTTAACCACTGGAAACAAAACAAGTGGCGAACGGTGCAATGGAAGCAATTTCTGATTGGTTAGATTTTCGTCATTTTGGAGCTATCCCATAGGCTCATTCACATTGATCAAAAAAATAGTTTTCATCTGGGGGTGATTTTATGTTACCATTTGCCAAGTTTCTGAAATTCTTCGAACATCATCCTGAATTCGAAATAATAGGAGTACTATTACTTTGCCTATTCTTGTGTACTATTATTATTACTATTATTATACTTTAATATTGTACTCCTATTATTTCGAATTCAGGATGATGTTCGAAGAATTTCAGAAACTTGGCAAATGGTAACATAAAATCACCCCCAGATGAAAACTATTTTTTTGATCAATGTGAATGAGCCTATGGATTAGCTCCAAAATGACGAAAATCTAACCAATCAGAAAATGCTTCCATTGCACCGTTCGCCACTTGTTTTGTTTCTAGTGGTGAGGGGCACTGTATGCTGTTTCTACAAGTTTAGCGCACCATCGGCATAGAGGAGATTCAGTGGATTGAAGGGTACATAAGGGCCTTTCAATTGATGCATAGTGTACCCTTGAGGGACCTTGGCAACATCAGTGGAAGCATTTTTGATTTAGGTTTTTTATTTGCGGATGTATTTCTGAGGCCCTTCTATAAATTTTCGGGGAACTTTACCCTAGGGCAAGTAGACTAGGGTAGAAAGTGAGAATTTACAAAGTAGATATACTCAATGAGAATGACGTAGTATCGTCATCTAGTTAGGTCTGTGGAGACTAAGAAATTGATTCCCCACGAAAATAATCATTCAAACTTTCTCCAGGACAAGTAAACACGTTGTTGTAATTTGCATTTCGCTTTCTGCACAATAGTATGAAAGTTGTACTGTACCAAGTTGTTCAATATTTAGTGTCAACTTATCAAGTGAAAATTATTTTTCGTGTTAAAGTATTCACAAATCTGTAATAATGTTTAAGAAAACTAACATTGCACCGTTCGCTAGAACAAGTGGACCAACTTCAGTGGACACAGCGTATTGGAAAAAATTTACGGTAAATAAAGTATTTTTTATATTTTTTATTGCTCATTACTATCCATTCAAAAATAAGGAACAAATGTATTTATTTACATTTGTAAGACGTTTAGTGGAGCATTGTGAAAGTGGCTAATTAAACAATTTATTTCTTTTTGCCTAAAGGCTCCCATTTTATTAAAAGAAGTCAATGCTATCGATTACATTGATGTCAGTCCCATTGAACCTCATTTTGTTGCAGTAACTTGTTCATCCCGGGTGAGTCGTTTTTTCAGCTTTGTAGTTTATATTTTTAGCGTTTTAAGGTGAGTTAGTTTTAATAGATAAAAATACATATAAAAAACTTTAGAAGAAATAGGCCCCTTTCAGCGATTAAAAGCATTATATATTTTAGTAAGGCATTGTATGTTTTATGTTTTGCAGGTTCAGTTATACCATCCAATAACTCGAATGATACATAAAAACTATAATCGTTTTAAAGAAGCAGCTTATGGTGCAACGTTTCGAAATGATGGTAGGCTTTTAATAGCTGGCAGCGACGAAAATTCCATGAAATTGTTTGATGTATCTTCTAAACATTTGCTGCGAGTTTTTAAAGGCCATCAGAGGTTAGTCCCCGGTCGAATTCGGGTAAAAGAAGTCCATTATAGTTTTTCGCTTGTTTTAAAAAATCAAATCGTAATTTCTTTATTGATTTTTGATTTCTGAATATCACTTTATCGTTTTATTATTTAACATCTCATATGTGAATTTTTGCAACTCATAAATACCGTTATTGGCCATTCATAGATTACAGTTTGGGTATAATAATAATATAATTGAAATTGTAAATAAGATCTGTTCGCCGCTGTACGTTTATGCCTACTGACAACCATTTATTAAGTTTTTCCGATGACAAGTCCATTATTCAATGGGATATGCCTACCGAAAATTTAATTCATCGATACGAAGGACATACGGTACGCATTTGTAGCTAATAAAATGAATAATTCTTTAAGTCGCAAAATATTTCTTCCTTCATAGCAATAGTTGGGTAAAATGGTACTGCTTTTACCCAACTATTGCATTCATTATGTGTATCATTTTTATTTTAGGATTATGTAAGATGCGGTACAGTGGTAGAATCGAACCCTAGTTTAATCGTATCCGGATCATATGATCATACCGTCCGGATTTGGGATAAGCGGGAAACGAAAGAAGTAGTTCAAGTTAATCACGGATCTCCTGTCGAAAGTGTGCTGGTTTCACCTAGTGGCTCATTACTCTTTACTGCTGGTGAGAAAACTGTGCCCAAGTGGGCCCATGTTCAATGTACAAAACAAATTGAAACCCTAATAAATGGTTTGAATTCTACACAAAAATGATTCCTTAAAGGATCAACTGAGATAAAAGTTTGGGATTGCCTGTCTGGAGGTCGCCTTCTTTCCAAGATATCTCAACATCATAAAACAATAACTTGTCTAAGATTTGCAACAAATGGCAAGCGTTTTGTTTCAGCGGGATTGGACATGCATGTTAAAATCTATGACATGGCATCATTTGAAGTGGTTCATACATTGGACTATTCTTCTCCCATCTTAAGTCTTGGTGTTGCAGTAAGTAGTCAAGTAGTGCAATAATGGAAAATAATCATCACCAAATTGTCTGCATTCTCTAATTGATTTTTTATCGTATTTATTTCAGCCTGACGATAAAACACTTATTGTGGGAATGAGTGATGGAATTATAGCAATTTCTAGGAAGGAAGTTGATGTCCAGCCAAATGAACCAACAAATGAAGTAGAAACTGTGCAACCCTCCAGGAAAAAACACAAAGCGTTTTCTGAAATTATTCCTACTGATTATGGAATAAGAGAAGGAGGCAGCACAAGTAAAATCATTTGTTTGTAAATGAACTTTTGTACGTGCAAACAAAAAACAACAGGTTAATTCGAATGTTTTTGTTTCAGAGGATACAAATTATGACGCATATCTAAGAAAATTTCGGTACTCCAGAGCACTAGATGTTGTTTTAAGTAACTTTCACTTCAATCAAAATCCTGGGATTACCGTTGCAGTTTTCCAAGAATTAATTCGGTAGGTTACGAAATATTTTTTGCCTATTTTTAAATGGAAAATTTATATTTTATAGGTTATAAAATCATGAAATTTGTATTTTTAAATTGTTAAACTCTTTTGATAACCTAGACGAGATGGTCTGAAAACGGCACTGGCTGGTCGTAAAGGAAATCAGTTGATAAAAGTTATTTGTTTTCTGTTGAAATACTTACGCAAGCCATTATTTATGCGAGTGCTTTTACCAGTTGCCAACACTTTGGTCGATTTATATGCATCCAAGATTGGAGAAGACCCGGTGGTGGACAAACTATTTGTTCAGTTGTTTGAGGAAGTAGATAAGGAAGTAAAGTATATGACAGAGCTCATGGAAATACAGGTAACAATTATTCATGGCTAAGATTTGTTTTACTTTAGCATCCAGTAATAAGCAACTGTTTTTCTCTGTAGGGGGCCCTAAACATGATCAATGCTTCAGTTTCTATTGATAACGAATCTACAGAAACCGCAACAGTGAGATCTACTGATACCAAAATAAGTCCATCTGAAAACGCCATGAAAACACTATATGTTGACATCAAAGACAGATAATTTTTATAGATACAGTACAGACTATTTGTTCATTACGGTTGTAATTAAGATTTTTTTAACCCTAAATTAAACGAAAAATAGTATTTTACTGAATATTAAAATTATAAGCATTTTAATAAAATTTTTAGATGTTATGTGTAACCATTTATTTAACAAAGTTGCATTTTAGATTTTACAATAGCATAGCTTAAAATTACTTGCAATCTTAAAACGAAGATATGTTGCAATGGTTGTATCTGTTTATCAGAATATTTCCCTGCTTTATACATTCCTTTAGGGAATAGTTGGTAAATTCACCTGCTTAGAGAAGTAAGGGTTTCTGTGTGGCACATGAAACTAAGTGAATTACTAACTAACTATACTAAGCCAACTATACATACCTATGTAAAGTATGTGACGATGTGTTATTACCTAAGCTGTGAATAAACACAGAGAATGTAAATGCATGAGTTTAGTTGGTTGAAAAGGTGATGAGTTGGAATTGGATCGGAATAATAAATATTAATTTTGTGATACTTAGATACAATATATACCTCACCATTTACCACGCTAATCCTTTCTTGTAAATTCAGCCCTGGCCTTCTGACCACCAAACCAAGTAATAAACTGCTATCAATTATATCTCTTTTATTCATCTCTGGATAATACAGAGTACAAGGTAATTAGCACCCATTAGCAAGTTACTACTATAGAGGTGAGAGTACGCGATAGGTTTAATAATAGACATAATAATCTCATTAGTAAAATCTGTTATTCTCATCCACCAACATATGGAAATACACATTTTCGACTGCAAAAGGAATATTTAGTGGAGATGGAAAGGAGACCGCAGACAGACCACAATAAGCAAAGATAATCGGTGATATATTTATACATGGTCTTCCTATCTGGAAGCTTGTCAGTTATTGAATGGTCTGCAGTCTGGAAGGGTTGTGGAGTTGTGATAATCTTCTGTACAATTAGGAGACAAGGTCAAGTCAGATAAAGGTAAGTTCGCTAAGCTAAGCAAAAAAAGTAACAGGGACTGTAATGCATATACACTAGCGATAACGCTTGTAGTATTACATAATGTACAATAATAAACTTCATAAACGTTGCAAGTGACACCACATATGCATACACATATTAGGCATATGCATTATGTATAATAGCGGACAGGGATAGTAAAAGACTCAATCCTACGTCAGCAGCCAGCACACGAAGGATTGAAATAGTTAGAGGATTGTTTTGGTTATAGTGGGCATATGCTCAGTTCATAGACATAAACTAACGTAGTATAAGTATACGTGAATACAGCTCGACGCATTTTTTATTTTTTTGAGGAAACTTCCCATAAAAATATTTGGATCACGATGGGAGATGAAGATTTCCGGAAATTGTTGGAACAATGTAAAGAAGCTTTTGTGAAGCAGTTCGGCAGTCCTCCAACACTAGGAGCTGCAGCTCCTGGAAGAGTTAATATCATCGGAGAACATACGGACTATAACGATGGATTCGTTTTCCCTATGGTATGATCTTCACATGTTGCTTTTCATTTACCGTCATAGGTAGCTAATTTGCTTTCAATTCGCCTTATATAAGGCAGGAACTTTATATGTACACTCATTATTATAATTTTACCACTACTATTATTGGACAATACTATAGCGTTACAAATTATATAAAACATACTTTTCAAGACTCTGCGGGAATCAGTGTAGTTATGCGTATATGGGAAAATTCTTTAAACAGTATGTGTAGTGTACTGTGTAAATGTACCTGCTACACAAAAAACGGAATTCACATATAAAGTCATGTGCTTTTGTTAAGTTGATATTTTTTCTTGTAAGGAATGTATAGTAAATAAAACTGCCGGGTTTATCAGGTAAAAAACCGAAGGAGTATAGAAAACAAGGTTCGATTAAAGTAAATAACCATGTGTAAGTGCAAACACAGGTATTTAATTTGTTTATGTTGGGTATGTAAGTAGAAGTCATTCACCAGGTGATTCAAGTGGATAGATATGGATTGTAATTACAATGAACTGAACTACGCCTACCAAGTCTGATGACAGAATGCCAATATTTACTGTTTACCTAGTGAATGCAATTATAGTATTGATATAAATGTTCTGTGTATCAATCACAGGCAATTCCATTATGCACAATCGTGGTAGGAAACCCAAATGGTACAAAAAAGATCCGGCTGTTCACAACAGTTGATACAGGAAATGTGAATGAAACGGAATTTGATGTCCCCAATGAATCTTCCAGATTAAGTCCTGGAGAACCGAAATGGGCTAACTATGTAAAAGGAGTCATCGAACATTTCCCTCGTAAGAGATGCTTATTTAATGATAAAGATAAATAAATTAATTATTAAACATTTGTAAATGACTAAATGAGAGTTTTTTCTACCTTTACGCAGATAAGCTTTCTGGATTCGATGCCTGCATCGCTACATCGGTTCCCCTCGGAGGAGGGCTTTCTAGTAGTGCTTCTCTGGAGGTTGCTACTTGTACATTTTTGGAGGCCCTTACGGGAAACACATTAGCGTAAGTACAAAGTGTCTGTATATAGTTTTCAAGTTATTGGAGTATTCTTTAAATGCTTTATTTCTGATACTTGTTACTTTTTGACGTTTTTGTTTGAAATGTATAATATATAGTTGCATGGTTGGTTTAGATTGACGGACAAAGCTCTTCTTTGCCAAAAGGCAGAGCATACTTTTGCTAATATGCCCTGTGGGATTATGGATCAGTTTATTTCTTGCATGGGAAAAGCGAATGGAGCTCTCCTCATCGACTGTCGGTCTTTGCAAACTAAACTGATTAAGTTGGATGGTGCAAAATCTTCCGAGGATGAAGATTTTACATTTCTGGTTGTGAATTCAAATGTAAAGCATCAGTTAACGGGGAGTGAATACCCTCAACGTAGGCAAGATTGTTTTAAGGCAGCCGAAGTCATTGGCGTAAAAAGTCTTAGAGATGCAACAATGAGTTCCCTCAGAGGTAATGCATTTATTCGTTTTGCAAATATATGGGTATTTAAAGTTTAAAATTTTTTATACGTGGTCCCACAGAAAAAAGAGACGCCCTCGGAGAAAGGGTTTACCAAAGGGCACTTCATGTCGTTAGTGAAATTGAGAGATGTATGAAAGCTTCTGATGCAATTGTTGCTGGGAATCTTCAAGAACTGGGGCGGTTAATGTACCAAAGTCATGTTTCCTTAAGGTAATATTAATTACAAGCGAAATGTAATGTGAGAATTTGGAAACCCCTTGATATCTACCAAAGGTACGTTTACTTTCGGCTTATAGAGATCTGTATGAAGTCTCATGTCCGGAACTGGATCAACTAGTAGATATAACCATGAAGGTTCCCGGAGTTTACGGTTCTAGAATGACTGGTGGAGGATTCGGCGGTTGCATTGTATCACTGGTAAGTGATGCCTTATACAGAATGAAACATTGTCATATCTATATAAAGCTGTTCATTTTGGGATTAATAAATGAATTAAATTAATTAACTAGATAAACTACTGACTGTTAAGATAAATAATAAATAATTTCAGGTAAAGTCGTCTGCAGCACCAAAAGTTATAGAGGAAATTAACAAAAATTATTCGAAAACTGCTTCCTGTTACATCTTCGATGCCGTTGATGGAGCTCATGTTATAAAAGACATATAGATTGTACACAGAAGTATAATGAGGTCAGAATAAGTATAATATTTGTCTTCATTTTTTCGGTTGATGAAAAATTTTTTTTTAAAACTTAAAAGAAAAAATATTAAGAAAAACCTTTAGACATTCTTCTAAAAATATTTTTGTTTTATACTGAGTACTGGATTTGGATTTATACAGTTCTTCCTTTTTCATTACAGCAGTGGAGATCTCTGCCTATATATCACTATTGCTTTGTAAAAATGAATTTTAAAATGCCAATAATAGCAATTTTACTTTTTCAGATAATTGTCTAAAAGCTGTATTGTGGCTGGAAGAATCCGAAACTAATAATTTAGTATGAATAAAGTTTTAATGTTTAATATGTATAAAATAATAATAATTATTATTAGCACAAGTGTGTAGGATCGACTAGGTAATATACTGCGTAACACAGAAGTCAGTATCCATAAAGGCTCCACTTTTGCACCATGCTGCACTGCATGGTGAAAAGTGAAAGTGTCTTATGGAGTTCGTGTAATACAGGAGAAAGTGGTATATGTGTTTACTGACTTCTATGTCATACTGTGGTCAATCCTGTTATTTGTAGATATGAGAAGTTCAACTTGCACTGTGGATAGAAAATACAAACTGAATATAATTGACAAACTATTTGAAGTATAGTTATTACTGTTTGTAAAATAACAATAATAGAATACGCGCTGATTTCACTGGTGCTATTACTATGTGCTTGAGTAAATCAAATCTTCCAATATTTTAAATATTAAATCGATAGGCAATCTGGAACAATGGCAATAATATTAGTTTTCACTACTAAGGAGAAAATTGGATTTGAAAGTCTGAAGTACGACATTAAATAAAATATCAAGTGTTCCTTTTGATAATAATAAGCGCTTGAAATGAATAGCTAGCTCAATTTGTGATCCAGGCAATTAATAACTGACATTTCATGTCAATTTCTTTAATAATAATGCAGAAGTACCAGTTTAGTATCATATCTCGTACATTTTATTTGTGAAAACTAGCCTTTATGGTTGTACACGAATTCTAGAATAAAAGCAAGCTACTTTAAAAAATTTTAAGTACCATATCATATTGTCTACATTGTTCATGCTCACTCAACCCTTTGCAACAACCTTTCAGTGCATACGTACCTTAACAACTTTTACTAAATGGTAACTGCTATTAATTATTAACTAACTAGTAAATAAGCTAACAACTCTCTGCCTATAATATTCCACTTGAGCCTGAGAGTTCCTTGATCCAAAACTAAGTTTTCTATAGACTCAACCAACCTTGCACAATCAATTTTAGCGCTATCTTTTGATTAGCTACAAATCCAGCCAGATTGTTGTTGTTCACGAGTCAAGACTCCAAAACTTTTGCAGAGTGAATGAAAAGCGAAAAAGTTTCGGTGGTGTTCACCAATTCAATTCTAACTCACCAACCATCAATACCAAAGACAAAAAATCTGCACAAACACTTTACAAATTTTAAAATAAATGGTTCTCATGTGTATACTATCGAAGTATTAACTACAGTTTAAACCGACAGCCGGAAACAAGACTAACTTCTCACAATTTGTAATCAACAAGTGACAGGTATGTGGTATTTTACCGTGTTTACCGGATTAATTGACCCCCGTAGTGAAATATTTATTTTTGATTCTCCCATATTACGAGAAAAAGTCACAATTAAAAAAGTCGTAGAACACTTTCTGACTAAACTGTCAAAACACATTGTTTTCACGTTTTCAGTCTGAGTGAAAATTATTTTTCACATGTTGAGTTTTGTGTCGGCTTTAATATTAAAATATTTATTGAGTAAACGCTGAACTTTGGACTAGAGAAAATAGGCATGATGGTATAATATTGCAAAGCAAAATGTTTTTCCATTGTACCGAAATTATTCCTGGGCATACCCAAAAGGTTCCAGGGGTGGTGGTTTTTTCTGGAAAGTTTTAAAGTGGGTTCCCAACATTTCTCCATTACTTTCTCCGATTTTTACCGGCTTTCATTTCAGCCCTTGCAACAGAAGGTGTCCCCGCGCATTGACGGCTGCCAAACTTTTGGGCTATGCATGCCCTGGGCCAAAGGGCAAATATTAACGACGCCGACGGGGCTATTATTACGGTGTATTTATTACCAAGTATTCAAATTCGTGTTTATTGACATATCATTCAAAATACAATTGCCAGAACATATATAGGTTAACCAACAATATCAGCAATTCCGATGTAAACATAAAGTATCGTCAAATACTTTCTGGCAATATCCTGGTCCTGGTCGTCACGTCGTCAGCCCGTCTGATTGATAACTCGAGAACCGTTTGACACAATGACTTCTAAATTGGAACTCCAACAAACCGGTCTATTAGAACATTTCGTTAGTTAGGTTTTTAATCTCACATCGGAATTTGAAAACTGTATCGGTATTTCAGTTCTCTAATTGAATGGCACAGTGTTGTATGACGGTCCCTACTTTGACTGTACAATTTACTGAATTTACACATTCAAATCACTTTTCCACCTATATTCGGACGATACTTGACTAATACAGTGTTAGTGTTACACTGGTTTATTTTACATGAAAATATGAACGATCGTATTATGGCTTTCGCCGTAATCATTAGTGAACTTTACCCCTCCTCCGGAAAAACATTTTGTGATCCCTTTTTATTTGTGACATAATTGCCCAATAAAAAACTACTGATAACAAGAAAAAGATAAAATGTTTTCTGTGTTATTACTTATTAGTGAACCCTTCTTTTTTGAAGTTGGCAATGGCTATCTATTATTAATTCGGATGTACTTTATTCTGTTCAAATAGATAAATGCTGTCCTGCATCTGTGGGAGGTGAACTGAAAGTAAGAATTTGCTTGATATGTCTATTTGGTATTAGTAATTTCACATTAGTTAATTGCAAAATGCTATTTATTTCATTTTTGTGTTTTGTATCAGTGTCATCAAAATCTAATCCTGGCGACCAGTACACCGTTTGGAGGGGCTCTGGCTATGGACAACAACAATTCAATAGAGCGTTATATGGCCAATCTTCAATGCCAAACAGAAGCTACTACGGTAGAAACCCTCAGCAACCTGCATACGGTTTTCACAATAATACCAAAAATGATGGGACTTTGCAGCCTGCAAATGCAACTTCAACCAGACGTCCAAAAAAGCCAACTTTACCTGCATTACCTATTCCCCATGTTGATGTTTGTGCTGGAAGGGTAATTTTGGCTAATTTGATCGCAATATGGAGGCAAAATCAAAAAGATAGAAATGCCGAATTGTCAAAACGCATACAAAAGGCTTTAGATGATGCTCCGAATCCATACGCTTTGGGATTGTTTCTAACCTCAAATAGCCCTGATTTTCTTGCTGTAAAAGAATCAAAGGAAGCATCTTTGTCATTTTCTATTATCACAGAGTTAAATTCCTGGTTAATGAAGTCTGACTTGGATGTGCAAGCAAAAAAGTCTTTGAGACCGGATCTTCAAGTGGTCGCTTTTGAAATGTTTACAACTCAAAAAAATCCAAACTTGCTAAAGATGGCATTTATTATCTATCGTTTAGATATCATGAAGGACAAGTTGATTGCTCGAATAAAGGAAATGTGCCGAGAAAAGCGATTCAAAGAAGCTTGCGTTTGTGCTGGAACATTAGATCTTCACTCTAGTTTCACTATTCACGATTTTATAATTCCATTGATATTTCAGTCAAGAGAAACATTTGCTGAAGAATTTCTTTCGGGATCTAAAGAGAGACAAAGCGAATTTCTGCAGTTCCTTGATGGATTATTGGCTAGACGTAATTTAGAAACCGTCATTGAAGATTATATTTCGACCCACAGAATTCCAGATGTGAAAATGGAAAAACTTTATTCGAAACCATTAGAAAAATTATTAAAAAGACTTTCTGCAAAATTTCAAGCAGATCCGAATACGTGCCCTAATGCACGCAGGAAACAGCGCTATGGAGCTTTGCACCACTTAATGTACAGAAAATACTCAGAGGAAGCCGAAATGAGTGAAGAATCGTTTGTGGAAATGTTGGAACAAATCGTCGGTGATGATATTAATCTCCAGGAAGATGCAATGCAGCGAATGCGAATAAAAGGAGACAAGGTAGCGGCTGCTAATTTCGCTCTTCGTCTCTCGATTCCATTAACAAAGATATCGAATGAGGTGCTGGAGGTTATGCACCAGCTGAATTCAAATATTGTTCCGAACCCGCTATGCAGAACTCATCGCCAGGTAGCTGTGGAAGAGAATTGGGAGGATGATGCCCCAAAATCTACGAAGTCTATAAAATTAGATTCCTCGGCAAAGGTGACTAGCTCTACTAAGGATGCACCAAATATTGCAATCGAAAAGAAACAGCAACGAAAAAAATGCTACGTTTTTCCATTGTCAGAAGTGGATATCATCATTGTAAAGACACCAGAAGATATGAAGGAATTTATCAAATATGTTGAAGAACAAGTCAGAGAAGTTGTGGAACCTCAAAACGTTGTCGTTGGGTTTGATGCAGAGTGGAATCCTGCTTTTCCTGCTTTTACAGGAGCTGCTTTGCTGCAATTAGCATTTAAACTAAAAGTGTTCCTCATAGATGTGGTTCAACTAAAAGGATACAAAACAAAAGAAAATTCAACTGGAAATAATCAAACTACTAATTTTTGGACTGATTTCAAAGTCTCTTTTTTTGAAAACAAAAGGATAATCAAAGCTTCTTATGACATTAAAAATGATCTGAAGATGCTTGGGGAAACTGTACCTGAATGGAAGAATATCAAGTCTGAATTTAAATCCTGTCTCGATTTATGCGTGTTGGAAAAGGAAATATTGCGAAAGAATTGCAGTTTCTTCCCGCATATCGGCGAATCCAGCAATGACTCAGGTCTTAGCGAACTGGTTCGTTTGTGCTTAGGTTCTCCTCTTAACAAAGATGAGCAAATGTCAAATTGGGAGCATCGTCCCTTGCGCCAAAGTCAAATACTTTATGCCAGTACAGATGTTTACTGTCTTTTGGATCTTTTCAATTTCTTAATAACTTGTAAGAAGACAAATCCTGATATGTCCGAAAACATCCATAAATTTATTGCAGAACAATTAAAAAAGGGTTCCAATGAAGCTACCGAACGCTCTCGGAAAAAACCAGCACCAATAACATTTACGAAGAAAGCTTTGGTCATGAGTGCGGACTCGAATGGCTCGGATTGTGGACTTCCCTTCCAAATCAAGCAGCCTGCCAAAGATATTAAGTTTGTCTGTGACAACATGCTGCAGGGTTTGGGGAAGAAACTTCGAGCATGTGGGCTCGATACCCGCATTATCACCGGATTTGAATCACACGACATGGGCGTTTACTACGCAACTGCTGAAAATCGATATCTGCTTACAAAAGGAGCTACTTATGATCAGATCGTTAATTGCCTTCCCCCAAATCAAGCATACAAAGTCAATTTTGAGTCTTTTGAAGAGCAACTTCGAGAAATTATAAACCATTTTAATATCATTGTCACTCCAGAAGATTTATTTTCCCGTTGTCAGCGCTGCAATACCGTCAAGTTCATCCAAATCGCAGGGACGACGATGGCAGATGTTTTGAAAGATTTAAACTTACGGATCAAAAAGAAATTTACGGATAGTGAGAAGACACTAACAGAAAATTCAAAGTCTCAAGCTATTGAAGGTATGATTACCTGTTTCGGTCTAAATGGACAAACTTCCGCCAAGAGGTGGGAATTGCACACACCACGTACCGTTTCCCTCGAAAATGGAACTTTGAAAACACCTTCCAAAGCAATTGTAGAAGTTACCAAAATTCCTTTCCAATATTTGGAGTCTATTCAGAATTTTTATGTTTGTGATTGTTGCGGGAAGTGCTACTGGGATAGTTTAGAGTTAGAAAAACAACTCTTTCAGTTGTAATATTCTTTTTGTTAACTAATGTATTTTGAATCGATCCAATGATCTCAGTCTCAGCTTTTCTTTAATACCCTACTTCGAGATGTGTTTGTACTCTCATAATATAGTTTACGTAATTAATTAAGCGAATTGAACTATATATACTTTTGTTAGTAATTGAATAATATTACAAATTATATATTTGTCAGTGAGACATTAGTCAAATCATTACCAGTATATACTTCTTAGTCATAATTAGTCTTTAATGGTGAGGTTGTGGCATTAGAGAATTGAATTAAGCGAATTGAACTATATATACTTTTGTTAGTAATTGAATAATATTACAAATTATATATTTGTCATTGAGACATTAGTCAAATCATTACCAATATATACTTCTTAGTCATAATTAGTCTTTAATGGTATGGTGAGGTTGTGGCATTAGAGAATAGAGACTTGATACATTGTTTTGTACCTATAATATGCTCTGAAATATAGTACAGTATATATAGAACTAATTTTTTTCCTATTAATATAGTTAGGTTACTAATGATTTACATTTATGGTACTGTAAAAATAAACGCCCTGCCAGAATAAAAACCATTCCGTGACATGCCAGTAGGTTTTCACTCTGAATTTAATGGCTGACGGAGATTTCAAAAGCAATTGACGGAAAAAATGGGATTCGGGAAAATTTGTTATTTACTGGGTATTTTTGAAATCAGACGACTTGATTTTTATTCCGGTAAAGCGATTATTATAACTCAATTGATTACAGCTCTTTATATAGTAAACGAATTGACTATTTTCTAATTTGATCTTGTACTATCAAAGCTACGCTATGAATGTATTAAGTAATTTGCGAAATAATACTCTAACTTTGACTGTTACCTAATTTTTCTGAGGGAATTATTACTAAAAGATAAGTGTTATCCTTCACGTGTCAAATGTAAAGTAGTTTTTATGTAAAGATTAATGTGTAATGTAAAGCATTTTTGTCTCCAGCACCAGCAAATCTCAGATAGATCCGCCCTTCCAAGTTCAACTTTTTATGTATAGTTAGTATATAGTCAAATTTTTTTTCCAAGTCTCCGATTTAGTTGCGTAAAGTGTAGTTTTATAAATATTTGGATCCAGATAAAGTAAAGGCATAAAGATATCTATTAGGGACTCTAAGTTAGAGGAGATTAATGGATTAATCTCGTTAAAATTAGATGATGGAACATTAACTTTTGCATTAATATTTAGGTCATACTTAGCACAAAATGTTTTTGTGATATTGCACATCCAATACTAATAGATCGAATGGATAAAAATTACATAGGTATTCTTATTCTTAACCTCAACTGAAACTAGTCTACTCTACTCTGTACTCTGTACTGGCCCTTGCATGGATCCATGGATGCAGATAATACGGCAGTTGTGATTGCAATACAATGTTAAGGAAATCCTTACTTTAAACCGCTATATTTAAACATATATTTCTCACGCTAGCTTTTACAGCATGTTTTGCATGTGCTCACTTTTAAAGCAAGAGAAGTCGTAATCTAATTTATTTAATAATTTGGAGAAGTTTCAAGTTTCTATTGAATTTTGTGCAAACCAATGCGCTGATTGTCAAAAGAGAAGATTTTTGACAGCTTTTTGACACAGGTTTTTGGAGAGAGGAACAATAAAAGAAGAGGGGACGGTAAATGAATTGAGTAGTTTATAAAGTCGAACTGAAAGGCAAAATATTAATTTGAATACACCTTTCTTTGCATATAGTTATTGAGCTATTAAACACTATACACTTAATTTTTGCAAATTCCAAAACACATACCAATGATATTCATATTTCACCTTTGTACTAATACAATCTGTTTGTGAAAGTTCAGGGCAGGGACCAGTTCAGTCTTTAGGCAATGACAGATTCAAAAGATGCTGCTGCTGTTCTTCCCAAAGTTGAACTCACTAAAAAACAAGAGCTGAACAATCATGTAAGTAATACTATTTCAAAAACGTACACCTTAGCCACCTCAAACGCCCAGATATACCAATATTCAAAGCATTATTTAAAAAGTAATTTAAAAATAATTTAGATTGTTCTGATGAGAAAACATGTTCGCCAAGCTCGAATTCATATTATTGGTAAACTTAATCGTGAGGTGAAATTACTACAAAAGAGAAAAGGTCCTGAAAAAGTTCAAAATAAAGCAAAGCGCAAAGCTGAACGCTTAATTCAAGAGATTTTAGTTTTAAAGGTAAGAATTCTTTTTATAAAACAATAAACTGATAAACTGAATGTGTGTTCTGTGCTCACTTCACATTGCTTATGGAGCATATACCAAAACGTTTTTAAATCGGGTTTCTTCTGTTTTCACCCGTTTTCACTTTTCACCAGCTTTCACCATCTCCAACCCACTGATTTTCAAAGGGAAGGAAAGAGAGATGGTAAAGAAATGTGTATTTCTAGGAACGGTAACGATTTTATGGCATAACCATTGATGTTACTCTTACATGATGATAGCAAATTACGGTTATTACAGAAATTGAAGAAAGACGTTGTATCAGTTTTTGCCCTTCAAAACAAGAAATCACTGCTTGATATTCTACGTAACGAGAAATCAACAATTGAAAAAAGAAGTATTGCGAGACTAGCCCATCATTCTGCTGTGCAATCTCAAGTAAACTCTTACAGAGAATCCAATCCTCATTGGGAATTGCAAATACCTATTTTGCTAGAAAAAACCAAGGAAAAGTTGAAGAAGATTAAGAAGAAAGAGGAAGACAGGACAGGGGGAAAGGAAGATCCCGAATCTGTTAAAAATAAATCATTAGTGAAAACCCCTGCTGCTAGTGAAACTGAAGATATAATCGACCAAAAACGAGTAACAAAAGCTCCTATAAAGAAATCTGGGAAGGAGAAAAAGCGGGTAGTAGAAGCTACCAAGCAACCAATTAAGCTTGAAAAGTCAGAGGGAACCTTGCGTGTTCAGATTTTGAAAGATCTAAAGGAATTAGAAAATGACGATTTAGTTGAACAAGGCCAGTCCGCAGAGTCGACGGAAGTAGCTCCTATGAAAAGACCAAAAAGTGCATTTTTTGTCGGCGGAGAAGAACGAAAAGAACTAACACCTGAAAAAGATTCCCGGAAAACACTTCAATTCAAAGATCCCAAACGTAAATTTGAGTCATCGTCACAACCAATTTTTAAAAGAGGAAAACTGCAAGCAAATAACCAAGAAAGATTCGCACCAAAGAATCAAGAATCGAAAAATCATAGATTTTCTCGGTATTATGAAGATAATTCTTATCTTAATGTAAAATCTACCACCAACTCTAATTTTGTGAAAACTGGCGAATTCAGAAACCAGGCGACTTTCAAAGGTATGTTGAATGAATGAATTTAAATATGTGTATAAGATAAAAAATGTTTTAATGTTCAGAATTTAAAGGTTATGAATATTTGATATAGGTCGTACTGAAGATTCAAAATCGGCTTCTACTGCTTCTGGACATCTTCATCCTTCTTGGGAAGCCAAAAAACGGCAAGCAGCAGCAATCACTTCTTTTCAAGGAAAGAAAATCACTTTTGAAGACGATTAATTAAAGACTGAGTTTGATGACGATGGAGTATAAAAAGGCGGTACCTTCGCAAGACAATAATTTAAGTATAAGTGAAAAAGTGGCTAAATGTGCTTGCTCTCATTATAATTGCCTTTCCAAAAATGGAAAACCTTTGGAAAATCAGTGGACTTCAATGGCAGCCCTTTGTCTTACGCATAATTCTGGTGACAGAGAAAAATTCGAAGTAATTTCACTAGGAACAGGTACAAAATGCTTAGGTCAAAAAGATATTAGTGCAACGGGTGACCTTCTCACGGACTCACATGCAGAAATAATCGCTCGAAGAGGATTTCTTTGCTATTTATATGACCAATTAAAATTATGTTTGGATGGGGATAGTGATAACAAGTCTATTTTAAAACTTAAAAGCAGTGAAAAAGCATTAAAGGAAGTGGAAGTGAAAGAGGGCATTAAGTTTCACTTGTTTATTAGTCATGCCCCTTGTGGGGATGCTGCAATTTTTCCTGTAGAAATAGAAAAAGTTAATGAACTTGAGGAAGAGTCACCGCCTTCAAAGAGATCAAAAGTTACCTGTCATCCTCCTGCTACACCGAATATTGAGCATCAGCACCGCACGGGTGCCAAGTTGCAAGTGGGAGCAAAACACTTTGAAGAAGATTTTCAGGAAGCAGGACAAGTTAGAGTGAAGGGCGGCAAAGGAGATCCCACTCTGTGTATGTCGTGTAGCGATAAAATATTCAAGTGGCAACTTATGGGTTTGCAAGGGTCACTTTTGAGTAATTTTATAAATGAACCGATAAGATTGTCTTCAGTAGTAATAGGGGCATGTGTCCCCTATAATTATTGTGCTCTTGAAAGAGCTATATTTTTACGCTTTTATGACAAAATAGTAAATCATCCTGCTTGTAAACAATATCCAGGATTTATCAGTGGCTTTGTTTGTCCTCATATTGTCCAGAGTAATATTAATTTTATGGAGTTTACAAATGCCCAGAAACCTGCCCCAGGCAGTATAATTTCGTATAAGCAAATTAACGGCGAATATCGTACCCAAGTCTCTGTTAACGGAAGGAAGCATGGCATAACCAAGAAATGCAAAGGGGCCTCTGCTTTACTGGATGTTTGTAGAAGAAATATTTTCCATGTATTCAAGTCCCTCACGGTAAAGCAGTGCGAACCCATCACTTATCAGGAAGCAAAATTGCTAAATTCTGTATATTATAATTTTTGGTTGCAAATTAAAAAAGATATTTTAACCGGGTGGACACAAAAGCCAGAAATTACACTACAGTTTGAAGGTTAAATAAAGCTATTTTTATTGTCAACTTATTTGATGTTTTGTGTCAGCTTTAATTCTGTCGCAAATGCTGCTATGTTGAATTAACAGTTTTATTTCATTATTAGAATTGTACATGTAGTGAGTTATACCTTTTCTTAAGTCGTTCCTTTTATTTTTCAACATTAAAAACACATAATTGTACACTGCTAGCAGAGTGTGTTAACGCCTTAAACCATTGTATTCGTATCTTATAACGGCATAATGTTAAATTCAAGAATCAGCTTTAAAATTGAGCTCAGGAAAACGGTAACCAACTCTAAGCTATCATCTTTCCTGCACATTCAAAACTAAAAATGGGTGAATTATTACATTACTTTTTTCATTGTAGGCATCAATGGGCAATGACGAAAAACGAATCGCAATCCCGTCAATATTAATAATAATATCTTATGTTTTAGGATCCAACATGGTTATTTTTGATCACACAGAGTAATGACCCTACTGCACTGCGGTATTAACGAAAATTAGCTCCTTCAGCAGTTTTCTGATTTTCACTAATTTTGAATATTTCAATAAATTTTTAATCCTTCCCCGCGAAATCTGATTCTCTATACGCTACACGCCAATGTTGAAGCAGTAAATGGGAAAGATTCCATAGATCCTTTTGTCTATGTTATTATGAAAAGCAGCAAGACTGCTGTTTAATCGACTCTTCAAAGTTTATAAATACCACAGTACTTTTAAAAATTCAGTCAATTTCACGACGAAAAATGTTTGAATCTCCACAGAAGATTTTATTAAAAGATTCCTATTTTGCCAATGCCAGTTGGTGCCTGATTCAATGTGCAACAACATTTGTTATCGGGTAACAGAATCCCCTTCTGAAAACCCCGATCTGTGTTACTCTTAAGTCGTGTCTCTGACCTGTTGCAATTACAATAGATTGGAATATTTATGCATCCTTCTTGCTCACCATTTTTAAGCACGGTGGAAACTGTGTAGAAGGAAAATCAGCAGACCTTTGTTTCTAGAGACTTTGCCTTATATACAGGTACTCTTGGCTTATAAAAAGGTAGAGTAAAAACCAAAGAAAGTCCAAGAATTTTTTCCATGTCCGCTGATTTTCCTTTTATCCGGATTCCTCTTACTCGGTATCCACTGTACTCGTTTCATTATATTTATCACTGATGTAGATTTCATAAGTTAAATAACGTTTTGCTATGTACTAAATTTGTTTCTACTAGCTCTATAAAAATTTACAGAAAACTTCCAAGATAACTTTTGAAATAGAGGTAGCAGACTAAAGAGGAAATCACTGACAATGAGTAACAAAAAGAGGTAAAATGATAAACGTAAATAATAACGATGGAATGAGTGCTAAGGGAAGACGATATTTCGATGACGTAACTATTATTATAGATTCAGTTGCATCAGGTTCGAAATCATGATAAGTAGTTGTGAGATGATTCTGGTATGTTTCTCTATCTGCTAAACTATTTGCTAGAAGAGTATTCGGAGACAGCGCCCATATTGACAGGTGGGAGAAGAAATTTTTCAGAGATGGCAGACAAGTGAGAGTGAGTGAGCTGGAGGCTGCAGATGTTGACAGATTCGGAGATTCCAAGTTTCGGGAGTTGCCGTTGCCATCCTTTAGGTTGCGAAGCACGTTATTTGCTCCGGAGGACGAAGACGCCGTTGTGACCCCGTCGCCTAAACCCATTTCAAAATCTTCAAAGTATTCTCCTCCGTTGACCTCGTGGTTGTTTCCGAGGTGAGATTTCGGCCGAGGTCTCTTCCGGTACGTCGTTTTGTGCTTCGAGGAACCGTCCGAATGGCGTTCTCGCTCATGTTCTAAATGGGGCAGTTTCCCATTCCCCGGTTTTACTCTTCTCATGTCGATCTGCATTGTTGTCGTTGTTGGTGTAGGTTTCGGAGTAGCTGGAGGTATGTATTCTGCAATTCATAGCCATTACAAATGTTATCCAAATATTCTCAAGTTTGAATACCAAATATGAAAAGGTGATAAAGATGTCGATTAGCAAAGCAGACAATGAAATAGTGCAAGGGAAAAAACTTACGGTGAAGTTTGATGTGAGCCTGATTACTGCCGAGGGAATTTCCAGCACTGCAGTTGTATCCTCCAAAATCCTCTTTCCGGATGTTGCTTATCGTGAGACTCACTTTCACTTTGTAATCGTTTACAATCTCTGTTTCTGTCAGCCTTTCCGCCGAGCTCAGAATCAGTTGACCTGTGCCAATAAAAATTCTCTTAGCTCCTTATCATCATTTTATCTTTGCTAACAATTAATTTTCATTTAATTATAAGGGAAGATTTTAAATGCAGAGGGTTTCATTTTCGGAGAGACATTAATCGACTAACTTTTCTAGTCATTTCGGTTGATATATTAAAATGGTTTGGTTATAGATTCCTGTAAAAATCTAACAGAAAATATTTATAGGTACAAGTGAACATTTATTTGAAATATCTAGCTATGACAGTATGTGTGCAAAGAAGGGGAAGCATAGGTAGATACCTATATTATTATACTAGTAGAGAAATCAAAGTTGTTGAAATAGTAGAGGGTTTTCAGAATATTGATATAGGACCTGACTATAGGTAGGTACTAGGTACGTGTAGATATTTACATGGACGAGTGAGAAGTTGATGTGGAATTGTAATGGAAGAAAAGAATTTAGTTGAGTTGGTGTATTGTGAGGGCGGACCGAGTTGAGTAAATATTATGTTGGCCTGAAAGTAATGTTGTGCCCTTGATGTGGATGGAATGGACCCACTACATGGAGGATCTGTTCTCCCTGTTGTGTGATTGTGTGTTATATCCTAAATGCAGTTCAGAGATTTTCTCCTCCGTGCATTTCCAAACGGTTTCTGTTGGGTTGTGATAGGAAAAGAAATAGTTACTTTCTCGATTCATAAAGCCTCTCAATTTGTCCTGTGTGAAGAAATTGAACGCAAATTGATATCGCCTTTTACAACATGAGGATTTCCCATTTGTATGTATGTACACTTCTCCGTGTGTGTGGTCTGCACTTGCTCCAGAATGCTAAACATTTGCCACGAGAGTAACACAAGAGCTGCAAACAACCACCTCCTATTATGTACTTCTTCAAATGTCTCCACGTTCCCTCAAGAAATTCTCTGCACAATGCAAGACACACTTTGACAGACTTTGCATAACAGTGCGCATCCTGTTCTCTTCACTCTCTTAGAATTATGTCTCTGTACATCTACTTTTTCATATACGTCGCAACACCCTTTTACTACGCTTAGTCATCCTTTCAAACAAGATTTGCCATTCTTGCCACACAAAATCTTACTAAGCTTTCAGTAACATACACTTACTACTTCATGCTCTATACCCAAATCACATTCCCCTAAAATAAACCTTGATTGTCAGTATTATGACTTTATTTCGGCTACTTTCTGTACCGAGGATAAATATTTCCCCGGCTCCACTACCTATTTAAATGCAAACTATTACGCTAACACTATTATTATGCTTCATTAGACCATTTCCCCCTCCACTACAGAAACATTTACAATTTCGTATCAAAAACAATTTAAAAATTATTATTTTTCATCTCAAGTAAGTTAGGAAACAGGGAAAAGTTAGCAATATGAGTAGGAAATGTAAATAAAAGCTCTCAAGCAAAAAGAAAACTAAAATTTCCGCTCTCTGCAAAGGGAAAGTACGGAGAAAGCAGGAAAAAATTCAATTCTGAAACAATAAATACATTTTCTTTTTGTTTCCTGTCCTCCTCCTTCACCAAAATCTTTTATTTCTGCCTACCAACCTCACTCAAGTACTTCTCATCACCAACTTAGTAAGTAGCACAAGTACACACCGCAATTTGGGATTTCCCAACCAGGGTGAATTTCTTTGCTCCCCAATACAATATCACAAACCTGCAGACTACTTTGACTTCGTTGTACCGTTCTACGGATAAAAATAAATACGAATCCCATCATTCTTTGCCTTAATATTCTACTATAACATGTGATCTAGCTATTCGGGCAATTCGGGTAGTAGAAGTAAGTACCACACAATTTCTCCGCCTCCCTTCTCCCTATCCCCACGCACGCAAACAGTTCAATCTCAGCTTCTATTACAACCTACACAACTGCAGATTGAGGTATTTATATGCATGTATTCATGAAATGTTTAAATAACATGATTGGAAACAACCGTTTCCAATCCCTACCCCATCCATCCCAATCGCTTTTAGGACAATCATACTCTTTCCACCTTTAACTACTCTCCACATTATTCTAAAATCCATATCCTATGAACTAAGGCGTTAGGAAAACCGTTTTCAAAAGCTTTCACGATGAAACCTACGAAAAAATACATTCCCCCTAAAAATTGTTTAATTGAAACTTTTAAAGCAGAATGCGACAAAAAATGAAGCTCATATGGTATTGACATGCAACCCATACTAAAAAATCAATAAGCCAAACCTAAGCTTAAGTTTTTAAACTGCTTAGGAATTTTAAATTGGTTTCCAAACAAAATCTTTTGCCAGTTTTTACAAAGTACACTTACTATCTTTGATACCGAAAAAGCGGATGAGAAAATATTCAAATAGTGTTACTTATTACTGCTTTGACTGTGTTTAGAGACATAAAATCTTGAGTCCTGAATACAGTTGTAATGACAATGACTTGGTGATCGTGATACTCGTGTGCAGTTGTATTCCTCTGTTTACTGCGACTAAAACCAACTGGAGCAAACGAATCTACAGGCAATATCGAAACAATTTACGACGATCATTGCACGACCAAAGAGTAATTGCGGATTTACTTCTATGAATAGTAATCTTACAGAGAAGCAACTAGGTACATCGTACATGGCTAGCTACCTCTTCCCCAAAATTCCATTTCTATTCAAACACGCAATTCTTCCGTGTATCTATTTAGTATACGTGCATAGCCAATGCAAACAACAAAGACTACAATCCTTATATAATCTTTACTACCAGGCAGAACTAAATGTTGTGAGTATAATCATACCGTGTTGTCTATACTAAATTTCTATCTCTGGTTCGCTTACACTATTGCTTTAACTGGCTGTATTTGTGTTGTGTGTCTCCCCCAAATAGAAACGATCTTCCCCTGGGGGTTTTATTTCAATATGTAAGAAACAGCAGACAACTAAAAAATTAAAATCTCTCTAAAAATAAACCTTTCTTCTGTAATGCTGAAAAACCGATTTCCCAGTTTATTTCTATATTACGGTAAAAAAGTTATAAAATAAACCCCCAGGAGAAACCACATGAGGTTTGTAATGCCGGTAAGTGCACTATTTGTTTTCTGTGAAAGTGTAGGCAATTGCGATGTGGTGTAATGTAGGTACAAAACACAACAGCTCTTCTCATTTATTTTATTTGATGCAGGGTTGTTGTCCTGTCCATTACGGATGCATTCAGGAATTCCCTTTCATTTACATGGGCACAGAGTTGCACACAGGCAATAACTGAAAGTCACTCTATCTGACTTTACAGCACAGTCTGTGCATTATTTACTTTTACTGTAATATTTTTGTTGGTGCAATTTCAACTTAGAATTAGAAGGCGCCAGGTCGAAAGCCTTTTATTCGGAAATGACTGCACACAAACACAATATATCACTAGACTGACCTCTTTTCACTACTTCAATTTACTTTCTATTCTACCAACAAATATTCCACAGCAGAAATGATAATAATATACTTCATGCCACCCTCAATAAAGCTAAATAGTTTTATTCCAAACATTAAAAAATAATCAATTCGTTATTCGCAAAAATAGACAACCTGCTTGTTCTAGTACTATATCTATATCTCTGATTACAACTTTAATGGGTACTAGTACTAGAAAAAGGGGACATCAAATGAATCAACTTGTATTGCTGTATTTTGTGAAGCGCATTTAACCTTCACTCTAACAAACACAGTATAGTATACCTATGATACTTCCTCAGTATACAGGCCTACTTGCTATTAAAGTTTGTTCTGATAAAATTTTAGTTTCTTGTATAAGCAATAAATATTTGTTGTAAGTAGGCATTATTATAACAGTAGATTTTAAATATACAAAAGTGTTGGTGCATGAAATGAAAGGAGACTTTCGGATTGAGGAGAGGGTTGATCCGAATGCTGCAGCTGTGCTAGCATATTGTTACATAGAGTTGTGTACAATGCCTCCGAAACAAATCAAACGTGATTGCTTATAAAGGGAGCTATGTGATGTGATACACACTAAACAAAGACTTCTTCACGAAGCTTTACATTTAGAAGGAAATGATTTTGTTGCCCTAGGATGTGTAAATATACCTACATGCTTCAACTTCTTTCGCATGTGCTGCAGAACCTTAGGGACTACCTTTAAACGGGCTATTTCCAGTGCAGTGTGTGAAGATGCACAAGGTTTCGAGAGGAACTCTATACATTTGTATTAGTAGGGGGATTGGATGGAGTAGTGGGAATAAATATTGAAATTGAGATCTAACGTGGAGTGGGAATTCCTAGTTATTGTTACATCGATTTTTATATCATCTTATCCAAGATTATTCACATCGTATAGTACTTTCACAGTGAACCTCCTCATAACGTCAAAAGTCTGAGCACCTCTAGAAAATTTGAATTAGAAAAGAAAGGAATATTGCAGCATGGAACATCAGTTTATATATTTTGAAAGTTTTTGCTTAAGGTACTATTTTTCTCAGGAGAGGCCTAACAATTGCTTTTCATTGGTAGTATTAAACAAAGTAAGGAAATTTCTTAATTTTGAATTTATAATAAGTAGCAATGATTTAAGCAAAATCGGTCGATGGACAGGACACGGATTGCCTAGTTTACTTTTGAGAGTAGGTGAAAATGTCTTGATTTGTATGAGTTTCAAGTGTAGAGGAGAAAGTAGGGTGGGGTGAAAGTGGAAAGTGAAAGTTGTCACTGAAAGGCGTGGAAAGGAAGAAAGCTCACCTTCTTTGTTGAACCAGGAGACGACTGCTCGGGGTAGAGCCTCAATATTGCAGACCATTGTGACATTACTTCCAACTGGAGCAGCAACCAGATGCATCGGTACTTCGATTAATGGTTCAACTGTGAAAAAGCAACGAAATTCAACTGAGAGAAATCAATCAAAGCCTGGATTTTAATTGAATCAACCTGTTGGCCTCCCTTCACCTAACAGGCCTAACTGACGCCGACTGCTCTCAGCTCACTTCACTCTTCTCTCAATCCCTCATCTTGTCTTTACGCTCCCTCACTCCCTTTCTAAACCGGACAACTTCATAAATTCCGTCCGCAGTTTGGGGAGATGTGTTGCCAGAAATTCTACTTTTCTTTTACTTTTAAGCTCAGCATTAAATGAATCACCAAAACATTATTTTGAAATGAAGAAAACTTAATTTGAATAATTTAATAAGTATAATTAATAATTTAATACCTAATAATATTGTATAAATTATACACAAGTTATACTTTTTTGATCGAATTGAACAACATTATCTGTAGTTTTTCTTAATGGGATGAGTGCATTATTACGCTATAAGGAAAACCCTTCAATAAAAAATTTATGCAGTTTTCTGCAATAATAATAAATGAAAATTGTTAGATAACAGTAAAAGATAAACGTTAAGGACCTTAATGGCGTAAATGAGAATTAGTTTTTAGCTTGGTGGTGTTTTCAGTAGATATTTGGTGACTCAATCCATGCTTCAATATTAACTGGGTCATTAGTTAAAAATGCAGATTATATATGGTGGGGTGGTTGTAAAATAGTAAAAATAGTAGATAGTTGTTATTTATGGACGCTCCCATACTTTTAACTATCATGTCCAATGCCAATCCAGTGCAATCCACTCAGACCATTCCTCATCCATCCTAAAAGAATTTCCGTTCCCTAAATGGTCCTGGCTTGGCTGTCTAAATACATATTTTCACTGTAACGTATATAGAATACCCTCGCCAACTTTCCCTACTTGTCTTAGAGATACAACTTTCCTTTCCACCACACAGTTTTCTAAATTTCTGACTTTTCCACACTTTTTATTTATTACGGTGTTCTTAGCGTAGAAGACTAACCAGGGCACTGCAGTCTGTCCGATCTTTCGTGAGCTGCGCTTTTTGAAAACGTGATGTAACTACAGATACTAAAACAACTTAAGGCACTTGTCTTTTCTCTTTAGCAGCGCGTTTATCTCTAATAGCTTCCGGAAGCTTTCTATCACGTTTCTGGAGTGCAAAGTTACATTCTTCGTGGCAAATGGTCCTGGTCTTGGTTCCAAAGCGATTTTTCAATAAGTCAACTGTCGAGCATTCTACTTAAGATTAGTCTTCTATAACACTTCATTATTGTGTGCTCAAAAATTAAAAGTAATTTATAACCAGGTCACTTAAAATTAGAAAATAGGTTATTTGGCAACTTACAATGAACGAAAACGTAAATTCGCTTAGAAATCGATGGTGGCACACTGTTGTTTGCTATACACAAGTATGCGCCCGTGTCTGATCGTGTCAAAGGTTTTAAGGGGAGAGTTTCGCCTTCCCAATTGTCAACTGCAAAAAGAAATACACAATCGTTATTAGAAAATGATTGGTGCCCGACAGAAATATAACATTAGCAATAGAATACCAAATAAATGAAGAATGATTCATCAAAATGGCAAAAATATAGAAATTCTGTAATCAGAACATTTTGCTTTTTTGTGTAATTTGGCATAATGATCAATGATGGAAACGTGTGATTGATATTCAAGCAACTCTTCGTAGAATTCAACCAGCCTTAACACAAATGTAATAAACCTTGATTTAGCTTAGAGAATGACAAATAAAGGCAGTGAGGATTGGGCTGAGTGTTGGAGTGACAATCTGTCGCCGCTGTGAATGTGGGAATATCTAGGAGCGCAGAAGGAAGAAAGAAACAAAATCAAGCCAATTAGAAGGCTTGAAGGCACTGAGGAAAGGATTACGTGGGATTTCAACGGAGATTTCTTTCTATTAAATTCCTTCATTCCTTCCGACAGGACAAACTGATTTTTTTTTCTTGAACATGAAATGGAGCCAAGACAGTTGACTTCAACTAGACTCAATAAGTCACTCAAATCATTCAATACTTCCTCCATCCTAATATATTTGACCTCATTCTCTTTGCACAATGTTGGCAGAAAAACCACTCTTTACACTATTTATTCATACCATACCAAAGCAGAAGCACTACTTCCATTTCCTTACTTATCCCCACAGATTTGTCTCCTAAAACCATTTTGTACTCTTTAAAACAACTTTTTTCCCTCTACAGTCTTTCTGCAGATTTGCATTGTCTTATGTTTCTGAAACACAGGAAAACCAATACCTTTATGCATTTTAAGTTAATTATTAATTAGTGTTTCCAGTATAATTCCCTGAGTCACATTTCACTTGACTTTTTATTACTCTCCATCACTAGCTCACACTTCTGCAATTTACGCCGATTCCGTACACATTCCAACATCTCGTAAACGTCCGATGAGCAGAGACAATGTGACATTTCTACGATCATCTCATCTCTCCTCAATCGAGTACATTTCCCTAGGTTCTTTTCAGCAAGCAATAGATATATTTCTTTCTCAGCCTCTCTCAGATGCAAAGATTACAAAAACTGCAGACAAAAATTGATGAATAAGTTTAGAAGCATAACAAATAATATTATATCTCTGTAAAGTTTAGTTCATCCTTCTTCATCCATAAAGCTGATATTGGCAATCAGTTTGCTGTTATACGCTTATTCACTTAACCATCAAAATGTTTGTGTTTATTAATTATGTACCTTTTTGTATCCACATTAATTCATTAACGCCATTACTTTATTGAAGCATTAATACTGATTGCGTTTTTCAGATATTACACAAACTCGCGTATATTTAGTTTTAGGAAGTTTATTTCAAGTAAATAGTTTTAGGTAAATATGTCGCAAAATAGGTGCAATAATGATCCGGTAGAAAGTATTTGACAAGTTATTTCAGTATTCATTAATTTACCTACCCAAGGATGGCTATAAATACTTACAATACCAAATACCATTTACAGAACGACCAGAGCTAAGTCGACTACTGATATTCGCACTATTTGATATGCTCTAGTTTTATGTTGTACACCTAGGAGATATAATTATTAATTTGAGACGAAAAGTTTGAAGGCGGAAGAAAAAAGTAATTTGTGGCATGATGACAGATGAGTGTGTTGTGTTGTGTCCCCAGGAGTCTGAAGAAAATGTAATGAAAATAGGGGAAAGCGATTGGGATGTAATATGAGTAATTCCTGGGAATGGGAGAGTGAGGATGAGTGAAGAGAAGAGAGGATAGACACGTATACTAATAAAATAATAGAGGAGTGTTATTACTGCCTCGGCAGTGAATGAAAGGAAGGAAGAGACAAGAATAGAGCGACGAAGACCGAATTCCTGCCCGGAGATGTTGTGGCTGGGTGAAGGATGCATTGGACTAGGCTGCACTGCCCAAAAACGTAAATAAGAGCAAAGGCTAAAGTGCACACAATCCTTCCTTCCTTGTCGTGCCACTAAAGAATGGATTCCCAGGTCTAATAATAAAGAGACACGAAGTATTAGTTTAAGTAAATGAAGCAAAGAGACGTCCCAATGTCAATTCAGAAATATCTACGTGGATAATTGAATGTCGTGACGTATAGGTACACCTTTAAATGTTTACGTGGTAATAATACCGCTATATTTATCATGGTACAAAAACCTACTCAGCAGTTTAGAGAGCACTTCCCTGTGATATGTATGGTGCGACTTCCTTATCACAACTTTTCCAAAACCGGTTGGAAAGATTTTTTGGGGGATATTATTATTAATACACAAATATTCTTGTCCCTGATAAACAGTCGATCGAAGAAAATCGTTCGGAAGTAATTAGGAGGATTGATATATTATGGGATCGATCAGTAACTGGATCTTAGCACTTTTGTCATATTTGCTTTAAAGCTTTAATATCCATTAACTATTGTGTTTCTGTTGCTCTAAAATAATATATGTAATGATATCCATGTACAAGGTACCCGAGTTATTTATATAGAAATAAAATACTAAAATACGACTGTGTTGATATTTGATGTAGAATGAAATTTAGAAACATAGTTAAATTACGGAGATGTAAATAAAACATTTTCGAGATGCAAGTCTTGCTGTTAGGTGTAAGATTTAGCAACCTGATTGGACTTGTTTGCAAAAGTACTTACAGTCTCAATTAAAATAACAATGAAGTATGATTCATGGGCATGGAAAGTAAATAGTTGGTATTTACACCTAGTGGCACAAACCAATGCTTTAAGGCGTGCTTTATTTTATGATCTAACGAAGAAAGAATAATATCTGTCTATACGAAAATCCTATGTTTTCATTTGGTATCTTCACCTCAGATTAAATGGAAAACGTGACTTTTTCACCCAACTATATATAGCAAGCAATGGAGCTTTGTACACGTAATTATACGTACCGAAAGATGTACTACGTCTTAAATAGATATATAGGTACTCACTGTATTTATGCTGAGGAGCTGTCTATATCTGTGTAAGTATAACTTGCTTTGAGTATGAAAGATGATGAGAAATACACTATCTGAATACGAAAGGTTCTATGATGTGTACAGACTGAAATAAGAACCAGGGCTTCCTTCATCCTCCTAATCTTATCCTCTATTCAGATCCACTTTGCTAATTTTCTCTATTAACATTTAAAATGCAGCTTTCTCAAATAGAGGGAGGGATATCTTTATTTCGATGCATATCTTATATGTACAATATACAGCTACAGAAACTCTTACAGTACATGCTCATTCCTAGTGAGGGTGCACAAAATATATTGACTTACAGGAATTTCAATAAGTTTCCACTTAATAAAACTACAATAAGGAATAACGATGAATATCAAGTAACAAATGATTTCTTGATGCTTAAGAAAGCTTCCTTCCTCTCCCCTTTCTCCTCCAACTAAGTCATTCCACTTTAATTTTCCCTATTCACCCTCAACTCATCCTTTATTCAGTTCACCAGTTAGTCATACTTGTTACATCCTCCTCAGTATTTAAGTACCAATCACATAGTGATACAAAAACCACCGGGTACAAAATGAAGTATTTTTGCATGGGATTCCTAGAAATCTTCTTAAACCTTAAAATGGTTATATCTTTGTCGATGTATTATCATTGCTAAAGATTTCAGTTTATGAGAAGCCATAAAATGTCTCGCAATCAGCAGAAACTGAAGTATTATCTTCCATGTTAACAGCAACCCTAGATTATATATGTAAATGCGAATTTCGAATATAACATAAGAAATCTACATTTTTGTACGTAGTATACCGAAAATCACATCTCAGGTAGTGTTTTAAATGTTTATGTTCGTCGAATGTTGTCATTAACAATATGATTCATAGAACATGTGGTATAGTTGCCAATGAAGATAGTTTAAAAGGAAGGGAGGACTAATAAGTAACTAGTGGTATGTTAGCCATAGATATTTGTATGTAGAGAAGTTAGAGAAGTGAGTCTGGCTATTTAGGTGTGGCTGGGAAAAGGTAATAGGTAAATATTGTGATTAGAAAAGAAAGAAGAGAGGACTTGGAGTATCTTTGTGGGCGAAGAAGAGAAGGGAGTGAAAGAGAGGAGGTCGGGGTTGTGCTTGGAATGGAAGAAGGGAGAGAAGACGAGATTCAGTGCTGACAAGGATAAATTGAAGTTGAGATTAATTTTCTCTGGTGCATTTCTCACGAGATTTCTCGTATAGATGTGATGTGATGTGATGGGGAGTTGAGTGAGTGAGTTCAGTTCAGAGGAGAATAGAGCACACTGCTCCACACGTAAACACACCAGTTCAACTTCAAATCTCTTCAAAAGTAACTCAGCACTCCTCCAAGCCCAACCGTCAAGCCAAGTCACACTCAACTATTATTATTATTAACAGTCATACGCACTCACACATACACTCCTTATACCAAACCCTCCACTGCACTCCTTAATACCAACTCAACTCTATAGTCACAGTGGCCCACCAGTCCAACCTAACGAAATCATACTATTATCATCCCCCGCTTCCTAAATATCCAACTAAACCGAAATATACGCAGTAAGGCTAAGGAATTCACTAAGCGATACACATAGACTCTCGAATGTAGCCTTAACTGCGGATAACAAACCTATGGTCATACATTGTTGCAGTTGCATGCTGAAAAGATGACACCAACAAGATAGAGAACACAAAAGTCTTCATAATTAACATAGTACATAAGGTAATTAATTGCTGAATATTTGAAAGAAATAGTATTAAATAGTTTTAGAGCCATCCCATGTCCCATAAATCCTTTTTACCTATTCATATACTACAATTCCCCTGGGGTATTATTATTTTGAACTTTTGAAGTATATCCTATTAATACATAAACTGAAAATTATTTAATTATACATTAAGAGTTGGTGTGGAAAATGGTGTTTAGAGAGATTTGAAGAATGGAGATTATTAGGAGATGAAATATAAGAACTGTTGTCGTGACATGCAGAGAGGGAGAGAGACAACGTGTTTGTTGAGTCAGAAAGATTTGACATACGAGTGCACGCACGAAAGTGCACATCTGTAGGGAAAGGAAGGACAGCACAAGTTTTCACAGTCGGAAGAAGTTTGAGTCTCGCTTATCCACCATCTCAACCTGAACGGAAAACTCCATTGCCAACTCTTCTTATTACCTGCCTTCATGACTTTGGCTAATCTCCCTTGTCTTCGTCTTCCGAACATTTCCTGGCTTGGCATTTCTGTACCTCTCGGTCTGTACGCGACACTTTTTCTGTCTCGCTTTATTTAGGGAAGATTATGAATGAACAACTTGAAGGCGACGTACACGGTCAACGTGACTTCCTCAGATTTCCTTTTACTTGCGTTTTAAATCTTGACTTTTGCTTTGGCTTGCGTAGTACAGCTAGTAAATATATGTTTACGTGTTTCGCCAATTTAATTAAATAGGAATATACACTAATAATGCAAGTTGCAGGAAGGAATGTGCAATTTGGTCTTTAGATTTGACTTGTATTCGCTCCTCTTGGATATCGACATCAGTGACATTAATGAAATTGTATTATAGAATTTAGAATCGGAGTAAATTAGCAGAATTGATTTTATATAGAAGATGGATATAGTAATCTAGAAAGCTATTGTAAATTATGAGGCTATAATAGAGCTATAGAAAAGTGGCTGAGTGTATCCAGCGTAATAAGTAGGTGTTCGCTAGCTCAACAAAGTTGATCGTGACATGAGCTTTGATTTTGATTGAATGCTATTGAAACATTTCAGTACATCCATTCAAAAGTAGAAAGTATTTAGGATCCTTTCAAAAAGATTTTTATAAGGAAGGGAAACTGCAAAAGGAGTCAAAAGGCTGAATTGCATTAGAGGAGTCTTTCCTCCCAGCCTCGCCCCATTAAAACTTTCCCTGCCCACTTGTTTCTACAAACTTTTCCTTCTCTCCTCCTTTCAACTTTATATCAAGGGTTGTTTGTGGTCGAAACATTCTCCTAGTCTCTCTTTATCCCCAATTTCTCGCATTCTCTACCATTTTTATTCTCGCACCCGCAAAATCGCCAACAGTGGAAAATCATAAAAATAACACTGAAAAACATTATTAAAAACAAAAAAGGAAATCTGTCTACTAAATGTCCATGGTATTATTTCTGAGAATTTTCAATGAGAACAGTGACAGTTATAAATAAGAAATATGGAATGGTAAAACCATCATTCCTCTTTGAGGGATGGGGTAAAAATAAAAATACTTGATGGAATTTTGTGTTATTCTTAACCTAGTAGAGAAATCGTAAAAGAACCTAGTCCAAGAATGCGGAGAAGCCAATAATATGTTTTATGTGTGTATTTAGCTTTGGGTTAGATTTACTCTGTTGCTTGGCTGAGTTAACTTGGTTGAGAAAACTCGGACTAATAGAAAAAGTCGGGAGAAAGTGAAGGGAATCGAGGTTTGTGTAGACAGGAGAATCGTTAACTTAATTTATTGATACGTTAACCTCTACGCGTTTATTATTAATAGCTAAAGCTAATTTGGTGGAAACCACACACAGAACATGTTTAGCTACTTTCTGGTGCACACATTGTTTTCTGCAGTTTACGGAATTGTCCATCTGAACAATAGCAAAGCAAGGGTAGCAAAGCCAGACACCACTACAGGTTAAGTTAACCTATCAAATTACTGAGTGCATTGTTCCTACCAACTGTAAGTATAGATAGGGTATAGCAACAACTCCTTTGTGTAAATATTTAGTAGTAGCTATACATGTACTATACCAGTTATCTTTCAAAATGAGACTCTTAAGACAAATTGCAATTGTCAGTGTTTGTATACAAAGGTGTGTTAACTGTTACCAAAAATCAATTTCCCTTAAATATTTAACTTTGCTAGTTACAAGTTCTTTGTAGCTTCTTTTGAATAGTTGTAATATTGATTGCAGACACAAGAGAAACTTCAAAAAAACTTTTTTGAACCTATTACTTACAGGAAGGTTATTTTGCGTAAATTTAAAAACAAAAGAAATGCGAAAGGCAGAAATGGTGCGCTTGGCTCAGATAGAGTTTACATTTTGTACCACGTTTGAGAACTGTTTGTGAAAGTGGTCTGTTTTGATTTTGACTGATGGTTTCAACTCGACCACAAGAAAAAGAATGGGTTTTCCTGTTTTATAGGATGGTAACTCGGGAATATAGAATTATTACCATTACAACTTGTATGCACTTGGTATGTGTAAACTGAGAAAGAAATGGTTATAGATCTCCAATATTGGAGTAGTCTGAGAATATGCCTATTTTGTAAGAAGCGGCAAATATTAATAGAACTGAATTTATTTGGTATGGGGAGTTTTGCAAGGGAAGGTTAAGTGAGCTCCTCGTTCAATTTTAGATCCGTTTATAGAAGAAAGCACGGATGAGTGGAGAGGACAGCATTCATTCTATCAACGGAAAACAAGTCATGGAGCGAGCTAAGAAAATCCTGGAAAAACAGTCATAAGGCTAGAGGTGCTCATAGAACACACTTTTCTTTCCTTGTAGTAGAAAAATGGATGGCCAGTTGTACTCTCTGACATCTTTTGAAGTATGTAATTTTAAATTGACTGGATAATAAAGTAGATATGCCAATTACCTAAGATTCCACTTTAATGCATTTCTCAGCTATTTGTTTTATTAACACATTAGATGGTCAGGGGGTTTAGTTTATTCTACTTGAGCAATTTGCCATAATTTCTGGAGAGGATTTGGAATTCTAAAAATAGAGCGAAGAAGGAGAAAGCTATCTAGAGCTTCGTGTGTGATCTAAAAATTGTCTAGCAATTTAGAGTGAAATGGACTCTTACTAAACTGACAATCAGGAGATTGCATTGAGAAGGCCGTAAGGAGGCAGGGAGAGTGTGGAGAAGTGCGGAGGAATTTGGGTGGTAGTATGGACACGTTAAGAGAATTGTGAGAGAGGATAAGCCAGCTAACTAAGTGTAAGTCGGAGCGAGTGAAATAGTAAGTTAGCGTAACGTAGCAGTAAAGAGCGAGTACTTACATTTAGTTGTTTGTGATTGCGCCTTGACAAAGACTCAGGTTTTCAAAGCACGTTCCCTCCACGGAAATTAAACATAAGACGAAACGTGCAAAAATCACTTTAATGCATCCCGTGCTTTATGTACTATTGCTTTCTCCACTTTCTCTCTCGGACTTTCTCTTCCTTACTTATTTTTTATTTCTCGTTTCCTTATAGGCCGCTGCTACATTTTATTTTATTGTTAGCCAGGCTCCTCTGGCTTGACTCCCTGCAGTTGTACTGCATGTCGAGTTAACGATAAGCAGTTTCATTCCTGTACTTCTGCTAAACTGGACGCTTTCGCAACGCATTTTCTCAGCACTAACCGTGAAACAATACAATCCTCTCTCTCGGCTAACCCGTTTCAAATATTAACTATGCATATGAAACCCGTTTCAAGATTTGCTCTTTCACTCTAATGATTTTGCAAATTGGAGTATTTTTTAACCTTCTATAGTGTGCTTAACCTCAGCCCTTGGAATTTGTTATTTCAACGGAGTCTTTCATTATCACAGTTTTGGGGGATTTCAATGCTTACACCATTTCTTAATGAACAGAATGGCTTCTGCATAATTCAGGGGTGAAAGTTACTTCTTCTCAAAGTGAAACTTGTATTTAAAGGCTTTTCTTTTAAACTATATTCATTGTGACAAGCAAATGCTAAAGTTGAAAGTGAAAGTTGTGCTATTTTTGTTTTCGTGTTAGTTTCCTTTCCTTCCACGGAATCTTACTTTTGGTGAATAGGAGACCCAGTCCAGATATATTGTAAAGAGTGAAGAGAAACTGATTGGAATTTGAGTCATATATGGAGTGTAGGTAGCGTGGTATTTGGAAGGGGACCAAGACTTGCATTGCAGGAGAGGGGAACGCCAAGCAGCGTAGCTGAACTCTCTGCAAAGAAGGGCTCTTGCTAAATAGTTTAAAAAGAGCGGAGATGAGGTTGGCCACTTTTTGCATTCAGCATCGAACAAGGAAGAAATGTGCACTGAATGTTTCTTTGCCGTCAAACGGTGATGAATGGATTTTCACTCAAGTCACTCAGATCTCACGGCTCACGTCTCGCCTTTACCAACAGAATGAATTCAACTTTCTTTTCACATGCATTTACTTTTCTCAAGGATACCTTACATAAATACAAGCCTTCCTTTAATACTTCTTTACTCCCACTTGACTTCAGTCGTTACTTACGTTACCTAACGCAGCTAGCACCTCTTTATGTTAGTCACCTACTCTCATTCAACTTTCAATCTTAACTTTCTCCAATACATTTACAACACACACCTACTTACAATTACCGTCAAACCTACATCAGCGGACACTTTTCAATATTGGTCAACAAGGAACCGAGGAAGACTACTCATTCCATTTCCCAAAGTTAAAATATGCTCTGAATTTTGGACATTCTCTTCACTTTACAAATATATGGTCTCGTGTCCAAATACAACATATTACTAACAATTATTATACCTTTTATACCTGAAAAATACATAAATTTGAACACCAAATGCATTCT
This sequence comes from Yoshiicerus persimilis, assembly GCA_020352615.2. Lineage (NCBI taxonomy): Eukaryota > Metazoa > Arthropoda > Collembola > Entomobryomorpha > Tomoceridae > Yoshiicerus > Yoshiicerus persimilis. The sequence continues at coordinate 1,445,859 of CM036942.2, forward strand.
AAGATGAAAAAAGGATCCACAAAAATTAAAATTTTCTTTAAAGTCTTTGCGCTATTGATTAGTTTTTGATTGATTTATCAATGTACGATGACAATATACGAATAATATATCAGCTAAGAAGTTATCACATGGAAAAATTAGTTTTAGCATTTGGTGGTTTGGGTTGTAGTAACACAGATCATACAAGGTGTCCGTTGTAAGTTTGTTTGGCTGTACGTTTATAGCTGAATTTGGCCGGAGAAAGATTTTATTTCTTGTTTTGCGAAGGACATAGAGAATTTTCATTTGGAGTAACGTTTTTTCGTAAGTTTTCCCATGCCGAGAGATAAGTAGGCATGTACTTTGCTACTGTACTGTGTACCATGTTGGCTTTTGCATTTGTGTATTGAAATGTTATAAAGCTTAGCTAATGTTTAAATAGAAAATGGATTTATTGACAATGGTGGTATATTCAGCAATAACTTTGGTAAGTAGCCTGGGTGCGACCTAAAGTGAAATTCAAGGAGAAAAGAAAGGGAGATATTTTATCTATGTATGTTAACTGAACTTAACTTAGGGGAACCATCAACCATTCATCTATGGAACGGAAAGTCGAGTGTGCTAACAAATGTCCCAAGTTTTAAAAGAGTTACTGCCTCTATCCACTATGACGATCGGAGTGTGACCCATATACTGCTATGCTTACAGTGTGTGATGTGAGTCCCCGATAGATTACTCGGAGCGTATTAATATATTTGTAAGGATGCAGATTGGGGAATGTAGGTAAGTAAATAGTTGTGGAGTTAAATAGGGGGTTTTGGTGTTAAAATCTTAAGAATAAGTGAGGAGAGCTTAAAAGGTGGTTTTAAAAGGAGATGCGATGGGAGTAATTCTAGGGCAAGTCAGTCAGGCCACGGCTTCTGGTCTGGAATAATTCCACTTGCTAAAAAGAGCTCCTCACATCACACTGTCGAAAGTTAAGTACTTATGCAGAGCGATAGAGAGAATGTACATATAGAGTACTTTGTATACCCACATGAGTTTTCTACGAACATTCATATTCAGAAAGGTCACACCACCGTAACATAGCTGCCTACCTACCAGATGCTTTCCTTTCCCAACTTTCACCCTTGCTGGCTGAAAGAGAAGAAAACTGTATTCCACATTTAGTCTCCTCTCTAGTAAGTGTTACATTGTGTACGGGCATAAGTGTTGAAAGTCTCAAGTAAGTGAAGCAATGTGACATGCTCTGATGCTTTTTTACAATATTTTATGCCAAGCACAACTTCCCATGGATAAATTCTGAGGAAAGTGCTTCTTATGTATTCCGTAGCTACGGGATAAATTCCGCCGTACACTTCTATTAGCAAACCAAGTCCGATATAATAATAATACTCTATGTAGATATCCTGCTCTGGTCTCCCGTACACAAAAAAATATTCTACCCAAGGTAAGCAGTTAAGTTCGTTACATACGTTTTCAACTTTCACAGAAGATGTATAGCGGAGTTGCCCGTAAATGATCAGAATCTGCAAAAACGCTGAAATTGCTCGTACTACGTGAGCTTACTTATCGTTAGCAGAATTCAACTAAACCCAATAGTTAAATGCGACAAGACAAGATATTTTAATCTCCATCAGATTTTGTAATGTAAGCTAACTAGTAAATGCTTAAGGATTTAAAAGAGCACATTTCCACTCTGGCGTGACTTCTCCGCCTGGCCTACCCTAAAAAAGTTCTCAACTCAACCCAGTAGATAAATAGAGTAGTTATACAAAAAGGGCACTTCTTTAATCCCCGACTCCAGATGCGAGCACAACATAGATTTAAGCAGCAAAACTAACAATATACTTAGTGAGCACGGAGATAAGTAAGAGAAATGAATTAAAGTGTCCAGTCCGTAAATAAAAGAAAAAGCCCATAAGAAGAGATTTAGTGTAATGGAACGTAAAGTAATTTAATGTAGATTGAGTGGGAAGGAAGACGGGACGAGCGAGGTGGCCTGCAGAAATCGGACTGCACTAATGTTGACGAAATCATTACGTACTTTGTTTCATGTGACTGCCATTCAGAGCTTCTCTGCTGATCGGCAGGGGTTGTCCATCCTGACGCTTCCAACGAACTTTCGGAGGAGGGGAACCTGTCGCTTTGCATTTCAGCGTCGTCGAGTGCCACTCACGCACCACCACGTCGCTTGAGGTCTCTTCATCTATTATGTCCGCCGGAACAACTACCTCCAGTATCCCATACTGAAAACAAACCATTTTTTAACTTTCCACTCATTACTAAATATTCAGCACCACAGATTACTCTTTTCTATTTAACAACCACTAACATAGGTTTGGCGTCGATCAATGTCAAAGAATTATACCCTGGGGTACCGATGAGGGGGTAACTTTGCAATTTAATAGAAAAGTTATTGGAAGATATTCACAAAAATGTTCAACGTGCTTATATGACTGCCTAACCTTGATTTGCACCCTCTTAGGCACCCCCTGTGCAACCGAGGCCTTAATTCAACCCATTAATCAAAGTTTAATTGGGTTAAAGAGTTGTACATTGTACTACACTCAGAAACATACTTTAAAATTGTTAAATAGGATAATTGGATCATGATGTAAGAACATTGAACTTTGAAGTTACTTGTACATGGGGCGAGGACTTACTTGACTTCGCTGGGGATCTGTGTTCACTTGACAAAGATAACTTCCGGTGTCATTTTGTTGTACATTCTTGATATGAAGCGTCCAGGTGTTGTGCCCGTTGTGAGTGACGAAGAAGCGATGATTGTGGATTACCATGGTTGTGTGATACGCTAAAATAGCTTTGTCCTCCGATCTTATCCATGCCACCTAATCAAGGTATAAAAAAGTTGACATCATCTTGTATTAAAATTGCAAAACATAACACACACAGTAATTTATTCACAAATCACCGCAATTACTACCAGAATTTGCATTTTTATAAATTATTCCCGTCCATCATCATGGCATATCCATATATTTGCTATTGCGTATTTATAAATTATGCCCTTCCATCATGAGATATCCATAATAATATATTTGCTACTGACAGTTTACTATGCTACGAGTCTGCGAGAGCAACTTTTTAGGGAGTTGAGTTTGGATTCAGAAACCATAAATTTAAAACCAATTAATTAAATTAAGGAAGAGTGGCAGTTGTTTTGTTTTTCTTAAAGAGTTAATTCCGTTCCGACATTTCACTTGACTTCCGTTCGTAGTGGTGTTTAGTCTTTTCACTTTTATTTCAGTTTCACTGCGTAATTTGGTTTGCATGCAGCAAACTTTGAAAGTAGCTCACTCAGTCAGAGAAAGAAAACCACACTCAAAAGAGAACAGTTACGTAGTTCCTTAGATTTATTTGACAGCAGGCGGAAATATCATTATTTAAATTCCACCGTAAACAAACACAAACACTAATAATACAAAGATTCTGTTCTATGGAGCTACAGAAACGTTCACATTCTTACTATAACATTGTTGCTATATGTCATGGTCTCCCAAGCTTAATACTTTTGTCACTGTCCAACCCTAATCCAATTGAGTAAAGCTTAGCCTCAAATCCTCCTAAAATGCTTTTTACATTTTATTTTATTTCAATAAAGTCACGTTAATGTGTGTCACTTTGCAATGATAAATTAAGTAATGTTTTGTGTACTAAAAATCTACGTTCAATTGAAGTCGTAAAAATTGTAATGGCTCAGATGTCAGATACAATGGCTTTTAAGTACAATGTATAATAAGTGGTATAAGAAGTTGATAAACCACAATTGTCTCCGGACAGTACAATTTTATAGAAATAAAAGGAAAATAATGATGAATGCAACCTTCAACCTTAATTTGTAAGCAGATGCAGATGGATAGTGTAATACTATGCGGTGGTCAATGCATTGGCACTGACATATATGTATTATATCCCCAATACACTGCACAGTACCAATTCTGACCATATTGTATGAATAAAGTTAGGGTACATAAGTGAATGAAATGATAGGGTTAGTTGTTTAAGGTTCCGACAGAATGCAAGGACTGAAGGAAATTCGAATTTACTTACTTTTGTCACGAAACAATGCTTTTTGCTACGTAGAACTCTAATAGGTCTTTTACTGTGTCAATATCCTCGCTCTCAATCACGATTACACGACAGATTCCCCCTGAGACATATTTGCTAAACTACACTCCTTCTGAATACTGCAGTAAAATTTTATTGAGGATTATTAGCTACCACTAAAAATTATGGTAATTCATAGTTTGTGCTGAATATGTATCTGCACATTTCCCATTTCTATCTTGTTACGAAGGGTCCTTTCTTTCACATATGCATATGATGGTATACAATTTCTCTTACTGCCGAAGTGCCATTTCCATGTAGTTTTTGAACTAAACATTTTTGCACTGTCAGAATCCAGAGTATTGCAAAAGAGATCATTTTTTCAAAGAGATCATCAAAAGATTATTTTTTACTAGTATGTGAAGCGTATGCATGGACTTCAGAGAATTTGGTGTATTTTCTCAATTGCAGACGTTATATAATTATGTTGTAGTTTTAGAGTCCAAATGTAATTAATAAGTAAATGTGTTGAGTTATTATTTCATAACTCCCTTGTTATATAGCAAACACTATGGTATTTATAAGACAAAGAGCTATACAACTTCCGATGATTGCTTTCAGGAAGCTAACGTAAATCCTGGAAAATTAAATAATAAATATAATAAAACAATTTGCTAATATTTGAGTTTTCTGATTCGCAGAGTTAATTTCCTGACTTAAGTTACCTATAATATAGTTTCAGCAGGAAACATCATATATATTGGTGGTGTTCCTGCCAGGGTTTAGTAAAAGTCAACTGTTATTTTGGACTCCGAACTTATAATAACCTAAAATACGAAAGTGTTAAGGACCATGGAAAACTGATGATTGCATATTTGTTCTATTTTTTAATTTTTAATTATAAAAATTCCTCAAGATGAAGATTTGTGGAAACATGCAACTTTTGTTTCACAAAGATGTAGTATTTAGGATGTAAGATTGCAACATTTTGTGTCATTTTTACCAAATCCATGAGTGCTCTTGCAATTGAAGAGACTGCATCATAGAAAGCCGAAATAGAGTTCCATAAAAGAGATCAGCATTATTACCGTTAACATCGAAAGTGAAGGATTAACTTGAAAATTGGTAGAGCAATAATGAAATGCGACAGAAACACTGCAAATACGTAAATGGTCTCCTAACGTTAACAAAACATCACAATCACCCCAGAAAAATCGGCACGGAAAGCATCCCCACCCGAATATCTTAGAAATTACCCGAAAACATGAAAATCTGGGAAAAAATCGTAATATTTCCTATTTATTGAATACGAAAATCTAAAGATAAATGAAAGAATACCGCCGTGCGTAAATACTTGGCTGAAGTGACTATTAGGTCGGTTACAATTCTATGACGGGATTCGTGAACAACACTCAAAAGCCAAGTCAAGAGAGGATCCTTCGGTTAATGGTTTAGAAAATGAAGTTTCGTTTCTCACTACAGTGTGCAGCATAAGAATTCTCGAGAGGGAAAAGAAGGGAAGGCAGAGCAAAGCAAGTCAAATCATCCGGGTAACGAAGTCGGGTCGCTTGACAAGGACAATACTACTAACTAAGCTATGTGTACGTTACTCCACAGTATCTATACTTACAAACATGCCCCACAACATTGTTACTACGTATCTTCGCGACTTTAGCCAGGGAACAGAAAATACCGGTTAAAAATAACTTTCTTACGGAAAATTACTCAAAATCTGCGAATTGCATGGAAATTTATTATTTTAATCTGTAGCATTATTGATCCTGCAACAAACAATATAATTTATCAGCATTTTGAAAAACGTGGAGATCCTTTTAATTCAGAGCTCTTATTATAATAATATATAATTTTATTCAAGATACAAAGTTGAGAAAACTGGGAAAAGCAATATAAATATTCAAAATCAGAATTTTTCTGTACTATAAGGAAATATTGGCAATGGAAATGATATTGTTGTTTTCATTGAGTGGATTTTATTTCCTGGAGAGTCTGGAACACTGGCTCTGGCGATTTTTTGGGGAATTCTGTCTTGGGAGATATCCTCTGTTAAGTTAACTTACTTAGGTTCACACATACACTACTTCCTGTACAGAATGGAATACAATGAGAATCAGTGAAAGCACAAAGAGCAATACAATGAAACTGGTTTCGGTTTCTCTCAATAGAAAACATAGCAATAACCAGAAAATATCTGTTCAAGAGTCCCCCATAGCCAAACTGTGGAACAAAGCTAGTTTTATATAGGAAGTACTAGAGGGTTGGTTATGTAAGCTGAATGAGGCTATAGCTAAACAAAGCCTGAACAGAGTGAGCACCGAGATCTAAAGGACTCATTCTGTCTGTTGAAAGAAGTTCATAATATTAAGTAGTTTCTCTCTGTTCGCACTTTCTCTCTTTTCCCCCAACCGTCTCACTTTCACAACTTTCACTTGCATTATTCACCATTCCGCTTCCTTATTTATAAGCTTTCTCAATTATGCCGTTTAGGTTAGCCCCAAGTCTTAAACAAGAGACTGCCTCTTCCTCTCTTACAAAGCCACAGCACACACCATACAAACAACTGAGCATTTGATTTAAACACACTATTTATAGAATATACACAAATTCAGACTTATTTACAATCTGCGGCGAGGGTTTTGTTTGGAGATTGTGAGTCGTCCCTGTTATGTATGATGATGCCCCAAGGAAAGCTTATTATTTATCTAAGCTGTGTGGAGGAAACTCCTACACAATGTACTATAATTAATTCATTAGGAAACTGTGACACGAAGGTTGTCTTGTACCATTCAATCCGAAACAATTGAATGCATGTAATTCCAGGGCTAAAGTAACGAGATTTCTTTTCATTTAATTAGCTGCTGCTATTTGCTCCTTCCTCTGCCAACATTCCCTTCTGTTTTCGTCTCCTCAGCTATTTTAGTTCACTACCTACATAATGCTTTACTTCATTTAAAGAAAACAATTAAACGTCAAGTTATACGTGTTTGGTTGTGATGAAAGTAATATTTTTTAAGTTCAGCTCGTAAAGGAAATGGAACATTACTGAAAGAATTTTTGAAGTACAAAGAGAGAGCGGTAATAAAAGATATAACGATGTGAACAGATTTATAGCTGAGCTATTTATCTAATTGTGTTGTAAATACTTGGGAAAGTACATACCTCTGTTCTATGAGCAACTTACCTAAATGCACTAAACCAACAATGGTTGGGACTTTTAAGAGCGATTTTAATTTGTTTCCACTCTATTCTAGGAACTGAACCAGAAAGTCAGATACAATCGTAAAACTGCATATTTTAAAATCCCCTTGTACATCGTGAACGGCACTGAGGATGTGTTAGCTACTTATGTATGACACAATATAAGCAGTAAAACACTTGATTTTTAAATAAATTTAACTCGGATCCAGTTGTGAACCCTTGAGCAATGTCTATTTACTAGCAAGGCCCATTAGTCATATTGAAATGTTAGGGGGAAACGTAGAATCCAGGAAAAAGCAACATCTGGAAATTCCTTGTGTGACTTTTGCGAAGCTGCCGACTGCTGAATGACTTTTTTGTCCCATTTTCTATTTTTATTGCACCTGCGAACCATGGTGCGTTCCTTCACTTTCTAAAATACTCGTTTCGCCTACAAGACATGTTTTATAGTCAGACTACCGTTAAAACTTCCAACATTAAAGAATTTAAATAAATTCTGATCGTAGCGTTGTGTTTATGTAGTATAAAGTAGGCCTGAGCAGTGCACATACCTCAAAGCATTATCTGTGTATCTAGTTCAAAGAAACCAAAAGACAAGACAACTTTGCATTGTATTCCGCTGTAAATCTGATAAAGAGATCGTTTAATATTTATTACGTATCTGTCTTATCTTGTCTATCCTCCAAGTATGTATGTATTGTGCAACTACATTATTTCCTTTGTAAACAGCAACGCAACGTGGATAAGTGGGTTACAGTCGGAGATAAAGTTTCCTTGCAGTTTTTTGTTTTCCGACATGGAACGCACTAAAGCACACATGATACGAATAGAACCATCTCAAAGGAAAATTCGAGTCCGCTTGTCTTTCTGGCTCATCGTTCTTGGTTTTATGTATGGAAGGTAAGTGGTGTCCTTAAGTACGTCTTAGTATCGTCTCGTTTCAGTCGCAGAAGGAATCATTAAGATTTCTTTGTAACTAACAGCTAGAAGGCAGCGGTGCAATCCGCCGCGGTGTTTTGTTTTAATGGCTTAAATTATTTGTGCGTGAGTTAACTTTCCTAATTTCCTGGGCTAGGCATTACGCAACATTAGATTTCTAGAGTTTATTACACTTAAGAGTTTCTACCTTGTATTCCTGCAGATGCTTCACAATGCACGTAAAGGAAGCGTCGGATCCTTGCTTGACAGTCAGGTTCGGCAGTGGCACGTCGAATTCGGGACCGTTGAACCGCGTATGAGTCGATCCTGAAAGTTACACAAGAATTCATCGTGTCATGTACACCCAGTGTGGAAAATACCATCAATGTACATTTAGGTAATCTCTATGCATATGTAATGGCCAATGGCAAGCATTACTGTCAAATGTCTTAATCGAGGAGGACATATTTATCATTATTATACATACATCGAATTTTACTTAAGAACCACACCACAGATACAATGTCCCTCCCTATTTATGCCACGCTCCAAATTATAACAAGAATTTCCCCGTGCTTGTACACAGGAAATTACAAAACGCACTCTGTAGTACACCATGGCCACCCGCCACATCATATTCCATAAGTGGTCCATCTCTGTTCATTTATATATTGATTAGGCTAGATTAGAGTACAACACTCCCATTTTACAGCCACCACCACGGTTCAGAAAAATGGAGATGTACCACTTTACAATATTTTTGCATGGTGCTCTTTGGTAGTACCCCATGGTAATTCTGTGCATAGTGTAGGTATAGTATACTATAATCATTGAAATATATAACATAATGTAAACCGAGATTAACTTCTAATACGTTCAAGTTAAAATAACAAATTGACTTAAATAGAATGGAGAATAAATAGGCCTATAGTAGGTACTTAAGAGACAGAAAACAGCATGACTACTTTGCCACTATGTTAGATACTGCAGTCGAGTAAATGAGAACTACAGGGAATCTTTGTCATGTAAAATATCACTGTAAAAGTGAGATTGGGGTTAGTACAAATATGAGTGTGTATGTATGTACAGATATCTCTGTATTATTTTGAATTCAGTTTATTCAAGCAGGTATGCTATATGGTGTATCTTGGTGGATGCATTGTATCTCTGACGTAGACTGTAATATGCAGTGCAGTGTAGTGTAGTGATTGGATGATAATGTAGAAGGAATCGTGCACTTATGCTACTGGTAGAAAAGTGGCTCTTTTGCATGGTGGAGTGGTAAGGCCTAAAGCTCTCGGCCAAATTTTATGAGACAACGAGGACTCATATATATTTCCTGAGAAGACAATCCTAAACGCCACAATGGGACTCCTTGTCTCATATGCATGGACATTTACCATTTACGCATCCCTTCCTGCCTCTATCCAGTCCTCGCTCTTGTCCGCTATACAGTCCTATCAATCCACTCGGCCCCTACTACCCGCCAACCTAGACTCATTCCTATTCCACTTACACGTCCACTAAGGGTAATTCTAATCGAGAAATACACCGACTCGCTCACTGCAAACACACATACGTACCAACGTCATATCTCACACCTCACTCTCCGCTCTTTCCCCTTTCCCATCCAATCCCAATAATACACATTATTCGTATATTCTTACCACTACACCCAAATACAATACAAACTACAATAAACTCCTCTATTTTGTCCTCCATCCATATTCACATTCCACTTCAATTCTTTTCTCCCTTTGAATCATATTTACCAAACTTACAGTTTTTATAAGTTCTTTGTTTCCCAGCACTGGTAAAACTCCTCAGCTTTTTAGACTAACATTTAGTGAATATGCAAACTATGTTCAAAATTCTTTCCAAAACAAACATTTCTCTTATTCACTATATTCTATTGCTTAATACAAAGAAACAAGAACAAAAATTAACAATGTCTAGACTAGAGTATGCGAAATATTTCTGTGATAATGAAAATAAGCATTACGCCTAAGGTAAAATGAGTACTTTTAATGAGACTCAAAGTTGAGAAAAATTCCGAAAAACGGTACTTTGTTACGTGGTACAATAATTAGGGAAGTTTTTCAGCTTTTCTTAAATTGAATTATTCGTATTTGAAATTTACCCTGACAGAGTAAAGCACATGAATTGCAAATAAATCTTTAAAAAACAACTGTACAGACAAACAAAAGGATTTATTTTTAATTGAATTAGTATGCTATGCATGGCTCCTTGGATATTATTTGTGTACACGAATGGAGACCTAAGAGTTTTAGGGAAGATTATAATGTAAATGGAGTACACAATAAAGTAAGAGTACTTATTGAGAAAATAGAACATAAAGAGAAATGATAATAGGAAGAAATAATGGTGTTCACACATACAAGTGTAGAAGTCACAGTTGACTAGCACCACGGTAGAGTTGGCCCATTTGGAACAGATTTTAATGTGTAACTGAATGTACGTGTGTGTTCTGCTTGCCTCACATCTCTTCCGGTCTGGTTTTCTGGTGCATGTACAATCGGGACATTTGTACATGTGGAGCTGACATTGTACGTACATCTGTACTTATTGTAGAAAGGTATGTAAGATTATTTAGAAATAGTGGAAAGGTCTGGTGGAAGTGCCTTCTGTTCTCGACTAGTAAGTATTATTGTTACAATGCAAAATCGTTTGCTCTGTTCTGCAGTAAGCATTCGTCCGGAAAGATATAATAATAATATGGTCCGCCTTTGAATTTCACTGAATTTGCTTTCTCCGTATTGACTACGCCACACTCAAGAGTCGCTTTCGCAAGACTTGACTCTGTGCATACGAGGACTCGCTCCCTACTCAATTCAAGCCATGCAACACATTTCGACAAGTTGAAAAGCGAATGAAGGATAGAGTTCAGTATCAACGATGAGGAATAACTGCTGCGGGCGGGTGGCCTTGTTTTATGCACTGCGGCGGGTCTTTCTTCTTCAGTGCCGCTTCACTTTCCGTCTTGTGTTGCGGGCACAAGAGAAATGACTGCTCTAAGAATTGGCTTAGCATTAGAAAAGAATGCGGAGAAAGGAGTGCATTTGCATTGCTGCCTGTTCTCCTGTGGCCAGAAACAGACGAACCCAAGCCACCCTCATCCCTACACCCAAAGCAATATTCTCCTATACTCAAACATATAACACAATCTGGGATTTCAGAGGACAACTGCAATTTATGACTTTCTCAGATCCAGAATGGAAGAGACCGTCCTGGTCATAAGCTTCAGACGAATCCTCTATGCATCACCCTATGCCTACCACCGCATATGCCGTATTTCCTCAATTCACCCCTTCCAAACTGTTCATCACATTTGTCTCTCAGCACACATTCCCATGTAAAACTGTATGAGATGCTAATTAAATATGCTGATTTCATACAAATGGAAAAATGCATACAGAGAAAATATTTAAAATTTTGAAATCTACACATTTTTTTAATTAGATAATAAGACTCTGTTGTCATTTCCATTTCTTGTCCATCCCTCTTATTTTCAGAGCCTTGTGAGTTTCTTCAAAATCTAGAAGTGACACCCTTCGCAATTATTGACACTTTGACACAAAGTAGCCTAGACCAAAGAAACGTGTCTCGGAATTCAGTAAAAACTGCAAGCTTCAATTAACAATATCCTGTCGCTGGATTTAATGGCTGCATATCCCCCTTAACTTTAAAGCGTACTTTATTATGGGTGCATCAAAAGTTTTTTTGTATTTTAGAGTTGAGAAAATACGGCATGTATGTATATTGAATATACTACTTAGGAAAATACATACACAGGGAAATAATAGATTTGGTCTGATTCTGGAGCGTATTTTGTGAGCTTTTGGATATAAGAGAGAACGCTTACCTACTTACATTAGATAGAGTGAGAGTGTCCAAAGATGAGAATTGTAGAAGTATAGTTTGTATTTCTCTTATTGGACTTTCACTGCATTCTATCTAAAATTACCTCGTATTCGGAAAGGGAGAGTGAGCTGCTCGGAGTAAGAATCCTGTATTGTACTGCACTTGAAATGAAAATCTGGGCTTGTCGGGGAAGGCTGGCAGTTAGTTGCCTTGTGTTCGCTTAGATTCCCTTGCCTCTTTGAGTTAGTGTATTGCTTTACATTTTAGTCTGTGGATACAAAGGACGGACGGACGGAGGACAGACGAGGCTATCTGTTTTATAGAGACTTAACTCAAGATCGGACTAACTGCTTCTGGAACTGTATTATTATTATTGTAAGACTTGTCCTACATAATATAATCTTATTCTTATCTTGTCTTGTAGTTGTGCACTTGCAGAAGGCAGGCCTCCCGCCAGACACTCATTCTTTCTTACTTATCGTCTGCTCCACTGCCACTTAATGTGCACGCTTCTTTATTTAGTTGATTTGTCTTCACTCTTCTTCACTATTGGCCACGGAATACCAGACAACTCATACTTTTCACTCCACATCACCAAAATCCTTTTGATTTTCCGGAAAAATGGCTTTCTGAACCCACACGAACAATGCACTCGATTCTACGCAGCAAAGTCACCAACCCATACAGTCTTTCCATTTATTTAGAGATTAGTGCGGGGGTCGGGGCGGCAAACTATAGGTTTATTGTTTTTTTAATTTATTTTTTTAAACAAGTGTATCTCTGTATCTGTTTTCATACGCTGGTCCCCCCCATTACTGGTCTTAAACAGTAATGTCAACTTTAAGTAGGTACTTAATCTAAAGCTATACAGAAGTATGCTAAGTAAAATAATTTAGTAATGAGTACACTGGCACAAATGACACATTGTGTCTGTTAGAAGTATCATGCGGATAGGTGCTCCTTTATTATTTTTAGACAGTTATTTGTGGTTGTGCTCACAACCGGGAATTCTTGGGGAATAAGAAATGTTATTCTGTAATGCAATAAATGCAGAGGAAGAGAAATGTGAAAAACACTCGAGTAGAGAGTTCAGCATAAAGGAAATATATGAGTGAGAGCGAGCAAAGTTTACAACAAAAGAAAGTCAAGCAAAGTGCACAAAGGATGATCATGAAATGAAGGAAAGCCCCACTCGACTGTCTCTCTATTATATCTGCAGATGTGTATGGGAAACTGTCTCTTCCTCTCTATTTCATAGCCCTTAACTTAATCGCATGCCAATAGAGAGGATCTCACTCTCCTCTCCGGCCCACAATAAGGAATAAGCCAAAAGCAATAATTGTGACTTTAACGAGGATTTTGATGCATGTTCTCAAGCCACAGCCCATTTGCTCTTTTTATTCTATTGCTAACATGCAACTCAAAAGAATAACCGGGGATAGTACTACTACACATAAATGTACCTTCCCTGCACTTGTACACAACATCCTCTCGGTTCTTAATAGACAGATGCTATTCTCATCCATACCCTTTCTGCACTCATACATATACAATACACACAATTGTCTCAATCTTCTATTCGGTCACACTACTATCAATATTATTGACACTGGAATATTATGCATGACGATTTTCTGGAGGAGTAGGGATTCTCGTTTAAGTTGAGGAAACTGTTTACGTGGTTGTTAAATTGTTATTTGGGATTTCTTTCTTGTGTTTGTACCAATGCAGTCCATCAGCTATGTGTTGTTCTTTGTATTGAGTAATTGTAGCATGTAGTGTGTTGTGTGTTGCTAATAAGAACAAATATTTCAGAATAAATGTACTAGTATGTTGTGATGTATGTTGTGCGGTATAAAGACATGGTTTGGGACGAATACTTAGGAAGAATGGTATTACTGTGTGTTGTGTGTAAGAAGAAGGCGAAGGGAGAGACAAGACGGAAGACGCACACACGAGTGAATGGTGGAAGACAGACAACATAATAAATTGAATGAAACAAGGCATGCATACATTAAAAGCAAAGGCGAGACGACAGAAGCCGGCAAGAGGATTAGATGGTGTGGAAAACTAAAAGAGCTCGTCTAATTCTCAAGGCTTAGCAAAGGATTAATTCCAACTTCTACAGATTCACTTTTTCACTAACTAACAATAAGCAAAGTAGCTACTACATATGTACATACCTATACTTTTTAATACACTTCACACTCACAGCTTAAGAAAAATGTCTTTTTTTCCAGCTGTTTCCTTTTTATTTTACTCCACAAGAGTTTTACAAAAATTTAATCCCTACAACAAATCTCTGGGCTCTTTAATTATATTTCTATATCCACTATAATCTACAGTTGTACCAAATTATCGCCAGCACCCACACGCTCCTAATTTTATATTATTCTCATACCCCTGCAATTTACAACTCAAAATAGTCAAAAATTAAAATGCCACAGAATTTACTACTATATTAATATTTTCATGGCTATAATTACTGGAAATATAAATTCAGAAAATTAAGTTGCAAATGAAATTACGTAGTATAGAAATAATTATAGTTATATTCTTTCTAGATCATGTAAAACTCTAATATACTAAAGTAAAATCAAAGTAGATTGATTTGCATCAAAGGAATCCTTGTGTAAGATCTTCATTAAATTCTTGATCATTATAAGACATTGGAAAATGACCATTCAAAATCTTCTTGAAAAATCTGCGAAACATATATAAAAAATAAAATTTTCAGAAGTGGATACTTTTGAATTCTGAATGCTCGTGTAGTGTCACTTTGCCAGCAATGAGTTATCGTAGTGTGTAGTTTTCAAACTCAGTGATATCGGTAATAGTATCTTCTTCGGTTGTAAGGCAAGCTTGAAAGTACTCAAGACCAGTATTAGTGAGGGAGTGAGGGTTAAATTATAAAAGGTGAGTAAAAGAAGACACTCAAAGGAAAGTATATTTTATTACCAACTGCTAAAAATAAATACGTTTACTTAGCTATTATATTATTTTGATGTAATGGACATTATATAAGCCTAAGGATTCTGTGAGCGCTCTTAAAGGGGTAGGATATCTTTATGGGGTACTATTCATTCACTCTTTGATTGTTCCTCACTCACTTTTCCTCAACTCACTGCATTTTACAGCTGCTTTATATACCATCATTTTCTACCTTCATTTTACTTCCAACGTGCTTTTTCATGTTCTACGTGTTATTAACAGTTTTAATGTACATCAAATAAACCATAAACTAATGCAAAAATCCCTGGTCTATAAATGAAAAACTTACTTGACTTGTGACAATTAACTACCATTTTTATTATTTCTATTTTTACGAAACCACAACCATGAGTACTTTAAGTTTGTAATCTACATGTTGTAATTCTTGGTGAAGCTTTTCCATTTAAATATTGATTTAAATGGAGCCTTAATTATTAGAAACAATATTTTGGTCACCCCTAAAATACAATTATTTTTGTGAGTAAACATTGACAGGTTGCAAAAATAGAGAATGGAGTTTTCTGAAAAGTATCTGAAGGCCCAAGGCCTTCAAAATAGTTAGAAAGTAGAAGATTAAATCAGAATTTTTATTTCTGATTCATGAATATGAATGCATTTATTTACCTCCAACAAACTTAACATATTTGGCGATAAGGAAATTGAATTTCAGGGCAGACGACACATCATTAAATACTAACAACACAATCTCTGATAAGAAAAAGTTTCACTGACTTGACTGTACACACAACTCCTCATTCCTAATAAACGTAGCAATATAGCATATGATGGTAGAATCACAACCCCTTAAAAGTAACATTAATAGACAACTGTAGTGGAAGTAGACACTTTTGCTAAGCATTGAAAACAAAACAGAGACATTGAAGAAATGCTTGTGATTTGTGGATATTGTAGAAATTTGATATTTTATTACGGTAAAGTTCGGTGCGTCTAGTATTGAGTTCATTTACTACATGGAATAGTTGGAAGGAACAAAGAGCGCTTCTCGTTTATTTTTATTCCATTCACTCTCCCACATTCAACTCATATTCTATGCACATAACATAATAGACACGACGTGGACTGCTATTATTTTGCTATTTCTGATGTAAACAGATCCTCATGGTTGTTAGAGGTTAAAGAGGGAAACCACATGAAATAGGGAATTGTATTTCATTTGCTTGCCTTCCCTCACTCACTTCGCTTTGCTAAACAAGCCAAATTACTCACCCCACCTAACTAACAATAAGACATGAAAGGGAGTGTAGGAAATCGAGGAAAAGTGCATATAAAAATGCCTGAATCGATTCTTACGTTTGCTTAGAGACCAGATTACTGTTTGGATTGGAAAAGAGTAAATCTCTCATTAAAATCAGATCAAGTTTGCATCTAGTATGAAAGAGAAGCCAAAATATACGATACAGATGCAAATGCAAATACAGTGCACTTAAAATACTACTTATTTAACAAAAACTTATCGCTAGTTGACATAATCTACCCATAAACAGTGCTATTAATCCTTTTCATTCATAATCTTTACTTTATGATTGACAGATTTGAAAATTCTTTAAGGATTTTACTACGGTACGTTCCCTATTAATATTTTCCATTTTCTGACTTAATAAGTGCACATTCCCTGTAAATACGCGATGCAATTGAATTTTATTATTTTGGGGGAGAGGGGTAAGACACCCTCTGCATTTGTTCGTCAAGAAATGCAATGGGTTTGACAGTGTTTTAAACTGTAGAGACATTTTGTGTGAAAGTATAGTTGGTGGATCGACTCAGCAGGTGTATGCTGGAGTGGTGGAGCTGATTTCAAGTTGGATTCGTTCACAGTGATTTTATGTATTCTCATTTGAATGTAGGCATTTGATTTTGTAAAGGGGAAGGGAGTAGAATAAGAGTTTGTGTATGAATGGGAGATAGAGTTCGTTTTGGAGCTCTCTTAGCTCTTCACTTGACTTGAAGAGAAACTTGAATTAATGGGACTTGACAGAATCTTGTCACTTAAATGCCTACCTAGCATGTAGAGGAGATAGGTTGGGTATAAAGGGAGAGTGTGTGTATTCTCTAAGGCTAAAGTGACGGTGACACAATAGGTCACTTGAAATGCTGCCTTGTCATTACAGTATTTAGATAGAATCTGCATTGGCAGTCGAGTGAAAGTGGCATTGAAATCTGGGTTCTCTTACTTAAATACGCTACACTAACACTAAAATCGCTTAAATAACTATCGTCTATATCGACTATATCACATTTCACAGATGTCTACAGATATACGTGTTCTCGTTCTGTTCTCCGTATTGAAATTCATTTTATCATAATACGTCGCAGCAGAACCAGAATTCTTTCTTATTTAAGACTGGAAATGGGAATGAACCGAGTATAGGAGCATTTTGCATTAAATTACATAACGGTCTTTGCTATTAGGCGAGTGAGGGTTCGCTTGTCCAGAGAATTCATAACTCATTCACGTTTATTTGCAGAATTGCAAGTGACACGGGTGTGACATGACCATAGAACGGGAAATATACATTGGATTACGTAGCAGACTCTGTTTCTGTGTATGTTATGTATGCTGCTCTGTTATGTATGAACAGAGTTGATTTGATGGGGTACTTATCGTTTAGCCTTATTTACGAGCCTTCTTTCCCTGTCGCTTTCACTCCTTCCTAGCTTTGGATTTACTTTCCTTTCCTTTTCTCTAATCTGTCCTGTCCTGTCTTTCCTCCACGTATATGTGCCTCCGCACTCAGTTATACTACTACACATATGTATACACTCACTAACTAACTTTGTGAATGTTTGTAATACGAGTAGTAAAGTTACCCACAAATAACAATGTTCCAATAAGTGTTCACTTATAGGCTTAGGCATTTAGTAATGCCATTCCTTGCATGCCACTGTCAACGTCTCTTGATTTGACACTGCACTTTTTTCCACAATACTCAAATCAACTCAAGCTGAATCTGATTGGCTTCCTTTGTTTTCTTTAATACTCCCTTACAAACATAAACTACAAAATCGCAAACCAAGCTAACAGTCTTTAAGTAATGGGGCCATGCCACTACTAAAGTACCATCTCCTTCCAAATCTATACAATTGTAGATTCTATATCATTCAACTCAGCATACCTACTTGACAAATTACTTATTTTTTATTCTTTTGTCCTTCTTAGTTTTCCAACCAGTCTGTTCCTGACATTACAAAACAACTTGCGAATTCTTTGCACTACTTAGTAAATTATTCAATTCAAACTTCTGTGCCCGATTCCTGATTTCAGTTTACTTAAATACCACAAAAATCCACTTTGTGGTTTTTGGCAGACTACTGGGTAATCACTGCAATTTGACATGAAGAAAAACTTTTAGAAGGTACCTTAGAATACATTATGTCAGCCGGTAAAATGGCAGCCAAAATAATTAGGTATATTATTTACTGAACTTTGTTTACTTCTCCTGGTTAGTAAGCTAGGTATTTTGTTTGATTTCTGGAGGGGAAGTACAATAATTGTTACTGTTGTCCATAAAATCTAAATGGGAACATTTCTAATACACTATTTGGGATGTTTCCTTGATTATAGGAGAATTGAACGAATTTGTGTAATACTACAAACCGATTTTAAGTAAGACGTATGTCGTTTGCTCGTTAAAATATAAACAATTGGGATAGGACAAGGAAAAATTGCATTTTGGACGGAAGAGTTAAAAAATTTGATATTCTTTGTTAAAGGGAGTATGTAAATATGTTAAGCTGAATAGTGAGATTAGGTTTAATTTATGTTGCATTGAAAGAGTTAGTTGGCAGCTGTGGAATTGCCAGGAAACGGAGAGGAAAAGACGGATTTGGAGATAACATGTTTCACTTTGGGTCTTTGTTCAATATTTATTCCATCATCCCCGTCAACTGAACTACATTTGGAAATGCAGAGTCTGAAATGAGTTGGATGGCTGGTGAGGACGGAGTTGGCTGGAGACAAAAGAAGAAGAACGGCAGAGTCTGGAAGAAGGACGCTTAATCTTAATTATTCTTGCGTGGCATTAATGAAAGTGAATTGACCAAGTCTCTTCGTCTGTCTAACTCCACGGAGGAAGACGAACAAGACACTTACACTAAACATCCCTTTCCTTCATTTTAGTGCTTTCTCAAAATCAGCTCTCTACACGTGCAACTCCATTCAACTCTCCTTACACAATGTACCCTGGAATACTTTATGTGTATGTGTGATGGAATAAAAATAATCTCCCACTCACTATCATCCATGTTTTCCCAATGTGTATCCTCTGTTTCCCTTTCCACCATCTCACTGAACAACAAACTTACAGGGTACTCTAATAAACCAAAGTACAGAGAGTCTCACTTTTCATTTACACTTCTTGGAACACTATAGCATAGTCTATAGAGCCAAAGGAACCATGCAAGGGGTTCGACTAAGCGTACAGAATAAGACAACGAATCTAGCATTTTTACCAGCCAAAAGAAACGGACAGAGATGAATAGGAATTTAGTCTAACTCCAGATGTTAATAAACTATACCAAGTTTTTCTCCTTTACGCAGACTTTCTCTTCTCTCTTCTATACACATTACCTACCGAACAAGCAATAACTCACAGTCATTTCGTATCAAGCCATATCATTGTCCAAACCAGAAACACTGTCAAGTAAATATCAAAAATGCACTTTCTACAATACTTAAACCACTACCTTTCTCAGATCCGAAATATTTGGATTTCTCTTTTCGCATATGACACCCATACCTGAGAATCCACTTTCTTATTTAAACTAATGCCCCATAAAACTGAATAAATTCATACGGTGCACTTTTATATTTCATAATACTACTTGGAATGGGAAATTGCTTTGATTACCAATTTATTCATGACATGTAATTTATTTTTATTATTTTTTCGTGAAATGAACAAAATTTCATTTATATGAATATGAATTTGTGAAAATTTTCTATTTATAAAATTTTTATTTTTTATTGATTTAATTAAACATTAACAACTTTTTTCCTGTAGCAGCCATTAATACGAAATGTGATGAACACATCACTTATACTATGAATATGAAAATACGTGCACCAAATTTCATTTCTTTATGTATTATAGAACAAAGGTTACATTGAAAATATTGTTAAACCCCTGGATCGTCTCAATCACGATGACATATACTTTACGTACTTTATGACCTTTACCTGAAAAGATGTACTATAAATGAGTTTTTATAATTATGATGATTGCTGTAAATTTAATGTTTAATAGCACATAGATTTAATAAAATGAAGGATGTTTGCAAACAAGACTGATTTCACTAATGCTGTCTTACAACTTGTCTGATCATGGGGTAGGACTACAACATATATTGTACAAGAATGGAACGAAAGGAATCTGTTAGAGTTAGTTCTATACGTGCATCAGTTTACCTTCTTTGAATATAACAGGTGTATCTGTTACATTTAACAATACTAAGGTGGATGCTGTAGCTTACAAGTGTTGGCTGCTTAATAGAGTTGCTTGCTACTTTAAACTTTGGTGTTGCTCGATATAAACATGTCAATAAATTGGCTGCGTTCAACTTTTTCCCTCTTTCTCTGTAAAGGAACTCGTATCCTTTGCACACTCGAAGGATTTTCAAACTCATCATCATCACATCATCGCATTTATCTTCTCACCCTGTTACATCGCACTGTTTGAATTTCATCGTATTATTATCTAAATCAATAAACTACGCGTCAATTCCTTTCTGCATTTTCCTCTTCCTTTCCACGGAAGAGTGAAAACACTCCTACCTACCATTCCATCTATTTATAAACAATTTCTCTCCACCGTCTGCACTTTAAAAAAAGATTTACCTGTTTGTTATGAAGTCAGAACTTTCTTTTATAAATACTATATTCTCAAATATTCATCTGTATATTTCCCAATCTACTACTTCGAGTACATCAAAGAGACCTGACTTTAAAATGGTGAGAGTATCGTAACAAATTGAATTTACTGATCATGAGAAGGAGGACTAATTTAAAGAGATAACAAAATTCAGGGCTTACTGGGAATTGAATTTGTCATTATTTTTCATTCACAACCTAAAATTCAGTACATATATGACGAGAATACCAAAAATGCTATTCAAGCTTACCATATTGTTATACGAGTGGATATATGGTATAAAACGTGTGTGGTTGAACGTAAATAACGAATGATGACATGGAAAAGCGTCGTCCTATATTGTTACTCATTTGTTTTGCGAATATTTTAGCATTTATGTAAACAATATGACTCGTAGATTTTGTACTTTTATGATACGATGTTAATTTTGGAGGAGGCTAGAAGCGTAAAAGTATCTAATTGTGCTTAGAGACGCCGTAGCGAGAGTTAATCCTTGAGTGGTGGTTGAGAGAGTTGCAAAAAGACGAGAAGTGGAGCAGGAGCGGAAAAGCTGATCATTGAATTCCATGACATGTCATGCAATATCTACGTGGGAGGCCAGTCAACTTAGCGAAGCCACCCATTGCTAAATGAGAATTTAAACGAGTAAGCTCCGCACAACGATGAATCAACCGAGGGGGAAAAACAAACAAATGTTAGGCAAAGCAGGGAAGACTGACGTTTTCTATTTTTAGCTGCCACGATATGAAAATGGGAAAAAACTGAAAGTGGCGGAGGAGAAAATAGACGAAACTTGATTTCTCGTTTTCTCGTTCAACTCGCTTTGTTAAATCGCAAAAATAATCTGAAAAGATTTCCATTTGCCATCATTATTTTGATGGCCGAGCCACTTAGGAAGATTTAAGCAGGTCTTTACCAATCGAATCCCGCGTCTACGTCCCATTTTGGATTAGTCCCTACAATTCCCTTCCCAGTAGCCAAGGCTTTATTTTATTGCTGGCATCTAATTGGCCTTCTCTTTTGTATAACAATAAAGCTTTTACTCAAACAACTCAATTTATCAAATATTCCAATAGCCAAGTCAGTCCTCTACAATTTTAGTTTTAGAGCACACTTCCCTATTCCAAATACTCTGTTAAAGCTTTGCTACCACTCTAATTTACACGCAAATCCCTACAGTACGTCCCAACAGCAAAATATTGAGTTTCTCTTAATTTTTTAGTATTTTTTGTATTATTATCTACAAAATCTCATTTTTGTATTAAACTACGTTTATAAAAAATGGCTGCAATTAATAACAATAAAGTTCTAATTTGTAACTTTTTGGTAAACACTCATTTACACAAAAATTAGCAAACAAATGAAAGATACAACTGACTGAGACCTTCCTTAGAAGTCATTTTTTGGCAATTCAAACATTCAAGAGAATTTTCTTCTCAAAATAAAAAATTTTGAGTTCTGATGTGAGCAGTTAGGGTACTGATCTTATGGCACTTAAAGAAATATCTGTGAAAGTAGATCGCATTGCTTAGTAAGGTTTCTGATTGTATTTAATGAAATGGGAAATGGTTTGCATATCGGATTGGTGAAGAATTGTTTAAGTTTGCGTTGACACATTTGCTGGTGAATGATTTGGGTGAAGGGTGGTCTGGCGAGGTACTTGTGACGATATAGACTGGTTATGACAGTTTGGTGTGCCGGAAGGGGTTGGCTGAGTTTGGGAAGCGTGTAAGCAGTAAGAGTGGGCCTGGAGTTAGAGTGGAATGGAAGAGTGTGATGGAATAGCGGAGTGACTTGACTGGAGATGTTAGCTGGGAACAGAAGGCAGAGAAAATGAGGGACTGGAAGAGGACTGGAGTGATTTGAAGCTTTTCTTAACTCGCTCTCTCTTCAGCTGCTCTGGCTATTACATTACATACACTAACAAGTTCAACATCTGATAACATTATCGATTTGACATTCCATCCCCATTCCGATCCACGCCACGCCACTCTCGCCTATGCCCAATATCAACCTATGTTCCCACTCTTCCGCAGATCCTCCATTCCATGCCTCTCGCCTTTCTCCACGAACAAGATAGTTAGTCTACTTATCCTAACGTGAGCCTCTTGCACTCACACGACCAACTGCCATATAATGCACTTCGCGACAATCTAATACACAGACAGAAAGATACAATGGACAGAGCTGGGAACGAGTCCTAACTTCGATTCGCTAATGTTCTCCTAAATATTAACATGTATATTCGTAGGTGCAATATAAAAATAAATGATGATGTTTCAAATGTCGGAACATCTCTTTTGACTGACTCACCACGTATTTCAATTCAGGTCGTTATTGTTTTCAGCGCTCGTTACGCTCTTCCTAAAATTCATACTCAGCTCGTTTCATGTCCCAGTGAACATTATTATGTTAGTAAAAATCTTTAGTTCTGCTTATATATAATTTCCACTTCTGTATAAGTGAAAGCTAGCGATTTCTCCATCATATATGTACTATTCGCATGTCGATCTAACTGAATGCACTAAAGATAAATGGTATCCCTGGCTCACATTATACGCTAAACATGTAACTATAGTTAGTAAGTAGCTTAGCAGATGTTTTACATCTTAGTCCATTATGCGAATTTACGACTAGACTAAACTAAAAGAATATTCCACAGAGTAGCGTAACATGTAACCTTGTCAGAACCCAAGATTTTGAAAAAACAAAAAATCAATCCAAAAAAGTCAATGCCACGAACCATATAGTCAAAGTCAAAAGAAGTGTAACCAAACCCACGGCTGTTAAGAAAGACAAGGATTCGTCGGACAGTGTATCCTTTTGCTAGAAACATAGACGTGCATCACCACTTGAGAGGATCCTTAAATAAAGGAAGGCTGTTTCCAGATTTACCATTTACTTATTCAATACGGCTTATAAAATTTGACAACAATAAGTAATACGTGGAAAGAGTGCTTATCGCCAGCACGAGAAAGATATTTAAGCTAAGTCTGTGATAAAGACGATGTGTTCTGGATCAGGGGTGGGCCAACGAATTTTCATGGACATCCTCCAGTCTTTCACTCTCTCGTCACTTTCTGCTCTCTACAAGTGAGCCAGTTGACTTTCCTGACTTTAAATCCGCACTAACATAATCTAGAGGATAAGATGCATGGAGAGGGAGAGAATCTAGTTGGGGATAAGGTCCTAGTAGCTTTTGGCTTCCTTTCTCCACTTGAGCTAGCCTATACTTTCTCTGGCTCACTTTCACTTGGCAAAGTAGCTAACTGGCTGTTGCTGTCTTATAGACTTACACTATCGCTCTGAACTTGACTTCTTGACATCTCTTCCTATTCCTTACCTGTATACCAATATAGAACTATTCACAAGTGCTCTGTAGTATACTCCAGACAGACAGAAATAAATGTTCATACCACTTAGAACGCTTTTTGAACATTTTCTTTCTATTGTCCCTACTCTGTGTACTTTCTTCTCGGGTTCACTTTTCTCCTGTCTACTAATGCAATAATATTTTATATACTTACAACGTGCCTGCATATGATAGAATAAGACAACAAATATACCTATATACCCCTAAGGTACTTTACCGCTTGGTTTACCGTGACCAAAAGTATATTTAAGCTTTCTTCGTCTTCGTATGTGAGGTGACTACAGACTGTGTACTTTTCTTATACCGTACTTGCACAACAACCCTGCTAAGTCCTTTCTCCATTCCAAACAGAGAATCTTGACTTGCCACAGATTTGTTAAGCAGCTTATCGCATCTTACTTTTCAATAGAATTTAACAGAATAAATCGGGATAAAAGGTGTACCTTACAGATAACGATGCCACAACAATGAACCACAGTTTGTCCTCTTTAAACAACTAGCACATTGTAATACAACGTGTACTTAATCTAAAGGTTTTAAAGCGTGTCAACAATTTTAGGTCCCTTACTATAATATTCTTAAAATAAGTAATGTTTTGTATTTCATGTATTGAAAAGTATACAAAGAAGGTGTGGGATTTTTGGTCGTCATTACCATTATTATTTTTTGCCAGTGGGAAGAATAGGAATGAAGAGACTTTATAATAGCTACCTAGAGTAAGTTCTATTTTTAGAAGAAGAGTTAATTTAGAGTGGTTGGGTAAATGAAATGTGGGATTGAAGCCGGAAGGCGTCTAATGATAGTCCTAATGTAGTAAATTGGTCTCTTAATGTCGTTTAGTCAGTTAGCTATAACAATGCAATGATTTTCTGGTTTATTGTATTTTCTGGGAGGAAGCCAAGTTAAGTCAACTCAAGTGAAATGCAATGAAACGTAACGGGAAAGACTTTTTTCTTTCTTATGGCGAATTGTGGGATGAGACTTGGAGGGAGGGAGAAGATGTATTTCATATTGCAAGACTTTATGGGTCACTTTACGATCAGTGTATATATCTCTAATGGGCCATTTAAAAAATAACCCGGGTTTATTATTTAGCAGCTTAAGTGCTCCCATTGGCATTTGTGCACCAAGCAACTGAACTATTTAAAATTATGGAGACGAAAGTGGAATGTATGGGAAATTATTCGGATTTACTTAAATCAAGTCAATTCTGGGACTCTCGCCTTCACCCTTTCCTAGTGGGTACGCCCTATCCTGAGGAGAACCATCCTGGACTTCAAGCTAATCTCGCATCCAACACTACGACCTATTTTCCACAGTAGTATTCCTCACAGAAACCTTTAAATGCAATGCTAGTATAATTAGGTACCTAATGCGAAGTACAGCAGTCAAATCTTAATTCCGTGTTGTGGACCTAATGTATGCATAATGTAATTATGGGCCTTGAGGTAGATTTAGCTAATCTTTACGACACTCTCTAATGCTATCATTTCAGCCACTCAGGAGAAAGTCAAATTCTCCCTTCAGCATTAAGGTCTCATCATACTTTCTTCAAAATAAATTCTAGTCACTTTAAAATATATACTTCAAACCAATGGTCATTTTATCAACCAATTGGATTTCAGTGCATTTCATTTTATTCCTCAAGTTAACAGTATTTTGCAAATTTCAAGAATTTTCAGTTGCACGGTTAAAAATGTCCAAAAATGCACTCTAAATTGAAGGTTCAAAGGTTAACTGCAAGTGCATTACATGAAGGGAAATAACGATAATGTATTTGGTACTGTTTTTGATGACATCAAGATCATGGTTTATAAATGACAAATGACATTAGTATTTTTGACTTATGTATATACACTATGCATGAGCGCCGGTTAGTTAGGATAGGAATGAAGAACGTATTCAATTCAAGATAAAAATTCAAGTTGCTCGTAAAAATCAAAGTTTGCTTCTGCAGAGAATGCGAGTGTCTTATTTTACATTAGTAAGCGTTGAGCCTTGTTATTGATTTACTTTTGTTGATTGAAAGTTAGGCAGCAGGTGTCCAATTACTTATTAAAAGTCTGGCAGGCTAAACTGCTACTTCTTAAATTCACTCGAACATGCACGACGAATAGGTAGACTTGCCAATGAAAGCAATAAATTGGGAAACTTAGCTCTTCAAAGATTTACAACAAAATCATTATACGTTTTCGTGTCTGCTTGTGCACAATTATTCCGAACATCCAAACACACTTAACTAATGCACACAATGGTATTTCATTTTTCGGAGTGTAATGTCACTAAGCCAATCTTGCATTGCAACAATATAGCAACTAAAAATTCTAATGATTATAATACAAGGGCAGATGGAATATATGAAGTTGGCGATAATAATAATATTTAAACTTATTAATTATTTGACCTTGCTTAATAATATGTTCAGAATAGTTTTTTCTCAAGGAAATTATTACGACGTGAATTTTTCTCACAATGCAAATGCGACATTAAGAAATAGCAGAACAAAAGGTAAGAAATAGAGAAACATTCAATGACAAGAATCTTGATTTTACTTTGTTTGGCTAAACTTTGGAGATCCCAGACTTATCAGGAAAAGTGTATTTGTAATAATTTGTATACTTTACAAGGTTTAACTTACTTATTCATTAAACCACCTTTCAACAGGAGAACCACGAAATCCAGCAGTGAATGTGGTTTTCTAATCTAGTTGTCTAAAATCTTATATTTATATGCAATTGATATATAAATGACCATGAAAAATGCCGACTGACCTATTAAAGTAAACATAATTTTTCAGAGGAATATAGCTTATGGTAGAGCACAAGGATAGTTCTAGAGCTTGAAATTTGTCTTACCTGGCACAAGTAGAAAAGAGAAAAGGAGGAGAACGGGGCAAATCGCTTGAATCAGTATTAAAGTCATCTTTGTCTATCCAGACGAATTGTCAACTATTCTCCAGTCACTTCAGCTCAGCTCAAGTCAATTGATTTCACTCTTTTCTCTCCATTTCCAAAGTTTCACTTTCTTAGCGGATTTTCTCCTGTCTTTCTCTTCTGTGACTTAGCCTGTCTTGTCTTTCCTTGTCTTGGCGATTTACTAACGATCACTCCTTTTTGTCTTGTCACCTGCAAAAAAAACATTATTCCCATCCCATTAGTTACTTTAAGAAAAGCGAACCTAAACAAAACCGCGAATTCATGTCATCAGTTACAAGTAAAACAAGAATTGTGAACACAGTTGCAAAATTCTTTTGCAGATCAGTGTTAACTTATTGTTGAACAAAGTGAAACGCCATGCGGTTAGAATGTCCCAAAATTCTAAACTTACTTTTTGCAATAGACATTTTGATATTTTAAAATCCTTTATATAAAATGACAGCGGAACATGAAAGTTGTCTCCTGAGATTTTGATGTCACATGATTTCCTTAATGTCTACAAGAACTGCAGAAGTGCACAATACAAACGACCAAGTTGCACATAAGTCAGTATGCTGAATTTGAAATGCATTGAGTATGTACCCCTCAGGATTAGGATACACGTACTACATACATCATCCTTACTTCAACCCCAAATGCATACTATAACGTGATCCATCAATTTAAAATCTGAGCACCATTTAAGAAACAAATGTCAATCTCGTCTTTCCCAGCTCCGTTTTCCCCCCTTGAACCTGTCACACGCTTAAATTGGATTGCATGTGTT
Organism: Yoshiicerus persimilis; assembly: GCA_020352615.2. NCBI lineage: Eukaryota > Metazoa > Arthropoda > Collembola > Entomobryomorpha > Tomoceridae > Yoshiicerus > Yoshiicerus persimilis. Next base: position 1,473,879 of record CM036942.2, read on the forward strand.
CTTATTCTTACTCGTGCTTAGAATATCTACAAATTATTCCTATACTGTTATAGTAGGTGTTGGGAAAGTCTCTTAAATCGTGACTCAGCAGCGAAGTAAATATCGAAAAAGCCGATTTAGTGTGTAAATAAGTACCTCAGTAAAACCAATAATAGTATATCTTTTTATCACACCTTTCTAAAGGAATTTTTATTTTTGTATAAACACATACATGGAATGAGTTTTTAATTAATTGGTAATATTGAGTTATGACAAATTAAACGAGCCATTTTTGGAGTGGATTTCATTATTATAAGAAATTCTGTGTAACAACGTTGAATAGTTTTGAGTATTTGTGAAGCAGTGTTGACTCTCTGGGGGAATAAGTATGCTATTAGGTGGACTGATTCGTATTGGTATTAAATGGTGGGTGCTCGTCAGTCAACTGCAGTTAATTTGCTCAGCAAGATGGAAATTGTACACCAAGTGTAAATAGCGGAGCTGTTCTCCTGACAGAAGTCGGAAATGAGTAAATTGAGCGTTTGGAAGTTGTGAGACTGGAGTACACATTAGTCTGTCTGTCATAAAGTAGTCTTGACAGGGACATTCAACTGAAAACAATGGGGCAGGCCAATAGAAATTACGTAAACTGTTAGTTATGCCATGCTCTTTTTGAAAATTGAATATTCTCATACTACTCCAGGAACTAATAGCCCTAAGCAGAGAACTATTTCTTATTGTTCGTACAACTAACACATTTCCATACACAATAATTTGATGCAATATTTAGAATATAGGAAGCACTAAGCTAGAAACTTTGTCCTACATACGGGTATTCCAGTAACAGAGTTGCCTACTTCTCTTCTGTCTGTTCCCCATTGTGTCTATTGTTGATACAACTATAAATACATGTGTCGTAGTGTATACTGTACTATTAATTTTGTCATGTCTTACCTATACACGTAGAATATACAAACTCCTTTAATATTAGAGCGTACAGTGTACATATGTACACTGTGTAGGAGTAGTGAAAGGTAATTACAAAGAGTGCAAAAGTTGCAGATAACAATGGTCTCTGTTATATAGGTATAAGTTACATGAGATTGTGTTAATGTAGGAAGGAATCCAGACTGGAAAATCTACGGGGCAGTTTGGCTCCACTTGGCTGAGACTTTACTCAAGTTAACTGGAACTGACTTGCTTTCATTCCATTCTCACACCAACTTTCACAATCCCCAATCAGTTTGAACATATCACTCTGCTAGACTCTCTACCGGCTTCCACATGGCTGTGCATAGCGTATAAAGGATTTATACCCACTAGCTATCAAATACACTCAGATATTCATCTGCGATTACTAACTTCTACGCGTATTATTCCAATGGGAACAAGCAGAGTGTCGCATTAAATGAACGGAGCTAACTATGCTGTGTACCCTGTCGTTGTTCCACTCTAAATGAACATCGTGTTTCGTATTAGGGAAAGTTAGTATGTATTATAATAACACTTGCTCTACTTACGTATGTATATTAGTTGCACTAAGCGTTTTAATAGCTCTGCTCATTCCTCCCAAGAATTAAATAAAATATTCTCAATGTCTATAAACACAATTTCCCATTCTTTCCAAACGGGGGCTGTAATTGTAGAAAAATTAAATTGGTCCTTGTGAGAATATGAGAGGAGGCTAATAAACTCAGAGACAATCGTAATAAGATAAAGGGCGGCGGAATAGACAGGGTAGAAAATTCATTTGTTTGCTTGAACAGTTTGAATCTATGTACCGACTTTCACTTTACTTTCACCGTCTCTTTCCTTCCACAAATTTTCACATTCTCTTTCCTTTCACTTAACTTTCTATCCAATAGTTCTCTTCAATTTAGTTCACTGAACAACAGTTTAGTTTACTTTCACTCCTCTCTCGTGTTTTTAGTTTGTTTGCGGTTTTGATTTCATCTTTTGTATTAGCAAAGGATATTTCCTCCACTATTTCATTTCCTAAAATATTACCCTACATTAAAGTACTTATTGTTCAGAATAAAGGAAACTCAACTCGTAAAATTATATATATAAATACGCTCCCTGCACTAATTTTACAGGGTGGGCCAACATTAGTGTCTAATGTCAACGTATAACAGTAATGACAACGAGAAATAGGTAAAATTTCTCCTTCTAAGGAAACTAGTATATTCTAACCAAATATTTTGTCAACATCAAAGATTTGACCGTAAAAGCCAAAATGTCATCGTGTTAGTAAAAGTGTAATCGTATTTGTTATGAGTATGTCTGTAATATGTGATTTATGGTGAATAAGATAAGTCAACATAATTTCTCATGTACATGATGTTGAGTTGTTGAACTAATAAATACAATACAATACAATATGAGAACTTCACCGCATTTTTATTACATGTAGTAAAGTAATAGTAATACATTTTGAGTAATGTAAATGTAAATTTTTCTGCAAAAATTTAATTTATTCTAAAATTCCAATTCAGGTTTTTTAAAAAACTCAATATTTTCATGAGCCTCGCAGAAGTTTATAATAAAACACGGTACTTGTTCAAAAATCATATTTTCCACGAATGTCCGATTCTAAATAAGCTTTCTGGACGGGCTAATACATCAAAAGAATTTTTTCGGACTAAATGAGCACATTAGTAGTGAAGTGTCTCTGTTGCCCGCATGATGCAAGACAGATTGAGGAACTTTTGAATTTCCCTGTATCTCCGTAATGACAAAATATATCATTATGTAATAGTGATGTGAATAGGTACGTAGTTCTGGCTTGCGAAAGTATAAAATTGTTATAGTATTGTCTGTGGACTGCAGTGGGGCTGGGAAGTAGTTTGGTTGGTAGGGCTTCGGGTGTTTGTGCGGAGTACATATGAAAAGTGAAAGTGGGAGAAAGGATCGGAAGAGGGAAAGTGGAGCATCCCAGTGGTATGGCTAGGAAGGATCACATGGTATGGCATTGGGTTGTTGGTGGCCCAGCGGATAATATTTTAATGGATCCAAGTGATTAAGGAAATGCTTTGTTCCCTCATTCCACAAGCAAACCGAAGGAAATATATATCAGAACTAATAAGACATGACAAATAACTATCTCTCTATGTATCTGCATAATAGTTGAGACTTGAGAGCGGGCACTAATAACTTTCTCTTTGCAGGAATGGATGGTCGCAACATAACATAAACTCCGCTCCCGAATAGAAAATCTAACCAAGCAAATATGTTTTCCCTCTTATTTGTATTTACAAGGATTCGCCTTCTTAAGTCACTCGCCTCTTCCGATCCGATGCCCTTCTCCTTCCCACAGCAGTCTCCGAACCTCCCTCCATCCACCTACTCCATTCTCCTCCAACTTCACTGTCATTATCATTTCTCAAACTATTTCCTCCATAGAAATGTCAGGTCACAATACACGACTTTGTTTTACAATGAATCAGGACCCTCTCTCAGACTCTTTTCTGCTTACATCGGCACTATCCCTATTTATTGGTATAGACACCAGCTCCAAACCCCGCGCCTTACTCACCACTATAACTGTCATTTATATACAATTCCCGCTTTACTCTCCTAACCATTCCAAAGCGAATACAATTGCTTCCTTTTTAAGGTAAACTCTTATTTAGTGCACATAGGTTCATAGGAAGTATGCGCAAATACTATACTGTAACTCACTTCTACTTGGAACAATCTCCAGTAATGCTTCCCTAAGCTTCCTCATCAGTTCTTTACGCATACGGTTCTATTTACCCGAACATAATACTATGCAACTTGGAAATATTTGCACATTCATTGATACGTAAAATTATTAAGTCTATTCTATTAGACTCCCTATTATCCCTTCCTTTAGCGCGTTACATTGTTTAATAAGCTTTCCCATTTGACATCGTCTTACAACAATTCCAACACATAAACGTTATGGGCTTTACTACTTAGTGCACAATGAACCCCTGAGATTGATTTTCAAGTCATTATTTAAACAGCTCGTTAAAGTGTGGAAGATGGAAGAGTGAATAACATTTTAAGATGGGTGTACTCACTTTAAGAATATTTAAGGTTAACGTGACTTAAGAAATTGTTAAAATTGCAACTGTCATCTATCTATTGTAGTAGTGCAGTTGTTTAAGATAAGCATGAACAATAATAAAAGTAAGGAAACGAGGATTGTGACAAGTAATATTTAAACTGGAAACCCGACGTAGTATAATATAATGTGAGAAGAGGCGTGGCTAATAATTGATGGACATTAGAATATTGTGAGTGAATCGGAGCACTAAAGATTATGAATGGAGCGTGGAGATGTTGCGGAAGACTGAGAGCGGAACATTAACTCTCGTTACTTATACATTAGAAAAGCAATTGAGCTAATGCTTACTACAATTAGGCAAGACAAATATTCGGACAATTAAACATTGCTGTCATTCATATTGGAGTAGAAATGTTTGGTGGGAAGCACCTTATAGTGCTGTGTAGAGCCACACATAAAGTGAGAGTGGGGAAGTCAAGACAGAGGAACATTAAGATTGCAGGGAAAGTGAAGGAAATGTGTCGGAGTGAATTTGAAAGAGAGGTTTGTGTTGGGGAAGGAAGTAAAAGCAGCCTGTTGTGTTTCTGTATAATTGTCATGGGACTCTTTACTCTCAGCTATTTATGTTACGATGATCATAGCCGTCTGGCTCTTTATTTACTGCACTTCCCATTCCATTGTCCTTCTGTCGCCGCTTTCCCTCCACTCCACTTCTGCACAAGAGGTGGGCTCTCCCTTCATATATCAATGGTCCTGGCCAAATAAATCCCTGCTCCGCACTCTTTATGCACGTATGAATTATATGTCTTTACAACAGCTCTGTCTGATCTACAACACTAAATGTCTCCATTCCATTTCAATTTCGGTGCAAGTAGATGGAAGTGGACTGATGAAAGCCATGGGAAGTGAGAGGAGGACATGAATACATTTAACACTTCGCCTATCTCTATCCCAGCACATACAAACCAATTTACTGATCCATTTCCACTGTGAATACCAAGCAACCATTACCAGCAAGAACCACACTTGCTTACTTACTAGCGTTACACTTACAAAAACACACAGAGGGGAAACTTACTTTCCGCACTTCCAACTGTTTATTATACCGTATTTTCCAAATTAATTGTCCTTTACTATTTTAATTCAATGTATGTTTGAAAATCTGCAGTAACGGAAACATAATAGGTTTGCCTCAGCAATAATAATAAATTTGCCTCAAATAAATGCACTTACCTCGTTCGTGAATAATAATCTAGCCTCAATTATATTACTGCAAATAAAGTACGTTAACCTCAACTTGTAATGCGGATTTGTAAATATTTATATATTTTATGATTTGATAGCTTAAAAGTTTGTATTGCATTTGAGTTAAGTGCAATAAACAATTAGCAGTATTAGAAAAACGTATTGTAAGTTGAGAGAAGTGTATTTTGTTAATTCGGAGTAATGATAACTGAAGTTAAATTAGTATTTGCAAGGTAAATTGATTTAAATGAGACAATGTTATTTTTGTCGAGGCAAATCTATTATTTTTGAGGTGCACTTATGCATTATTTTATTTTAATTACAAATACATGGTAAATAGCAAAGAAAGATCTAATGTCTAATCTTTTAAAATAATATCTAAGAAAGAATAGCTTCTCGATATTTACAGACTAAGTACTGTGGTAGAAAATTAATTATTGGGGTGATGTACAGTTAAAATTCTAATTTCCTATTAGGTCGAGAGAAATTGAGTCCATAAAGGGGGAGATCATTTGAAAAACTACGGTAGTTGCACTAAATGCTTCCACAATGTGGAGTGAAAGCATTTAGCTTGGCCTCCAGTGCACAATTCACAATCAGTATATTATTTTGAGTAGGAACTACTGACGTTGACTTAGTCATTCATAATCTTGAATTTCTTTGCTTTGCTTTACATTACTTTTCCTTTCCTTATCCCCACTTACAAATAACTCTGAGTCTACTTTACTTTAGAAGGATACACTAACTACTTCGTTGCACAAAATTGAAATGCTCGATTATAATTCCATTCCGCTTTCCCCCAAGTGAAAATTCCCAGGCAGACTTTCTCCTATGCATTAAAGAAACTGCTAATGTTTTATTTTATGTTGTATTATTGTATCATAACGGTGTATGTGGAGGTGGGTACATTGAATAGAATGGTTCGTGCCATATGTTGTTTAGCTGTTTGGAGTGTAGCACTATGCATTTACATTACCTACCTAATACTGAATAGTCCGTACTTAAAGTACTAGTGCCAATGCCAACTGAAAAGAGTGACTTGCCATTTCCGGCTGTTCAGTTTAAAATCTGGATTCAATGTACGTTGTAGTTGCAGTGTCCATGCACTTCATCATAATATTATACAGGAGCTAATTGTAAGTCTATCCGCCTTACCGTAGAATCTACCGCCTCCGTACCAGAATGAATTGCTTAAGCAGGCAGTGCAAACTTCGCAGCACAGGAGCAACTCGCATTACTACAATTACACAACACTATACTCACACACACCAAGTGTGCTTTGCATTAGCTACTTACTAGAGTAGCTCGTAACTGTAATGTTAACTATATGGAACCCGTTGCATAGTGTTCTGTACACGGGTTTACACAGTAGTGTACTGTGTTTATATAGAGTGAAGTAAATAGTGACAATTAGTAGATACTCTGCATGATCTACTGTAAACTAATGAGCATTATGGTAGCACATGTTTGTGAGAGCAGAGTTAGTTCAGAATATTATTACAGTGTTTGTTGAGTGCTTCAAACTTTCATAATATGATGTAACTAATCGCTTAGGTCATTGTCCTTCTTTCGTGGATCATTTGTCAAATTCAAATGGTCAATTCTGACATCACGCATCATCACAACCAGGCAAATGCTCTGGCTCTACTCAGCCAGTCACACTGCCAAGAGACAAACTGCACTCTCATTTTCATTACGTAAAACTTCTTAACGTTCTTCGGCAGTATTCCTTCTGACGTATTTGCAGAACCAGAATTCTTCATCGTTAATATTTATGACATTAATGAGAAAGCAACCTTCCAGTGGGTATTTATGTTAGTGGTACAACTTATTTACCCATGTCCGTTACCCTTGTTTGTCGTTTGTCTCACATATTTAAGTATAAATCTAAGTTAGCATTGAAGTGAATTTGAAAACTGTAGCGTTGACAAATGAGACAAGTTCTAACCCGAATTTATAAACTTGGAAAAATTTGAAGTGGATTAAGAATACGGTTTCCATTGTTGTATTAAATATTACTGAATATTGATAATTGTGGTATTTCGTTCTTTTTGAGCCGAAAACCAATTCTAATGCAGAAATATAAACTTTCCTGGACATACTGACGCTGGTAACATGCTGTATTGTTGCATTCATTAACCTAATCCTGAATGAGATAATATGGCTTCAATACTAAATTTTCACCTTAGTAGTAGTTAATAGTTATGAGGAACAAACTTGGTATATTTATCATATTCTTATTTTCTTATTCCTGGCTGCCAGCATAATACCTTGACCGAGTTTACTCAAAGCAATAAATACATGCTTGCCTGTGGACAATAAGAAGAACCCCGCTGTGTAAAAAGAAAGCCACAAAAACCATCTGACACTGGGTCCATAAATGCTTGGTTTCTTATAAGACGCTTACGATTGCATTTATCCTTCATACGAAAATATTCAGACAACGAGTGGAGTACAGTCCAGTACAATCTGACCAACAAATACCACTATACTAAGAATGAATCCAATGCTTGTATTTTGTGTCGTGTGAAGACCTTGGCTTGACACATCAAAACGATATTGAGTGGAAGTGTTATTTGGGGCAGGATTGCAATATCTGCAGTATCTTTGAGTGCATTTTGTTATATGATTTGATTCTTCAATCTGCGGCTTATCAATATCAAACCTGACCGAAGGAAACTGAACTTTGCGGTTTGCTCCAGCTTTGTGGTTGGTTTTGTGGATGACAACCGAAAACACAGATTCTCTTGTGTGCCCGTTTGCAATACAAATATATAGTGTGCAGAGCAGGGATATGGTGGATGTACAGGACATCTCATATATTTATTGCGCTGCATGCACTGTGGAGAAAACACTTGACTGTTGACTGTGAGTTCGAAGCTAATAAGTTCCGTTCCGTTTAGAGTCCTATGATGTGATGTGTTGTGTGTGGCAAGGCATGGCAAGGAATTACATGTAGCGTAGCCAACGGAAGAATAACGGGGAATCTTACAAGATTTGACACAGTGAACTAAAGTGCCCTAAAACACAATACAGAACAGTTTTACTAGTTGATGATGATGATGAAGAGGACTATAAGCGTATAAGAGGAAGGCAACGTGCCAAAGAATTTCCTCACACTCTCCTTATCTATTCTTGTTAAACAGGAAAAAGAAAAGCTGCTGAATTTACTAGTTACAGGCACATACTTAACTATTGTTAGAAATCCCAAATATTCAACTTATTATCACACCAGATAGCTAATACATTACATGTAGGTATTTCGGTATTTGTATGTAACCAGAGTTTCCCAATATATCGAAAATACTAAGCATAAAATTATTTCGGTAGCACTAAGGAATACGCAATGAATTTTAAGCAGGGAACTACATTAATATTTAACTAGCATGACAAACTATTAAATATTGGATTAATTTTAATTTAGCTGCTAAAAATTTTTAGCAACAACAATCTGCGAAAAAATCGATCTTCGTCTTAAAGAACAGGGTCTTCTAATTAAAGGGTTACTACCATCGATAAATAAGAGAACTCGATCTTCAACTAAAGCAAATTGCTGATTTTTAATTGAGAAATTATAATAATATTTACTATAGCATGGAACACAATTAAATACTTCAACTATTGAAATTCAGTAATTAAAGTAATTTCTTTCTAATTGAAAGAAAGTGTATATTTAAATTAAATTTAAATTCCCTTCTATACAAGCAGTTATGTGCACGAGTGGAGTTACGGAAGTTATTGTAGCTTAAAGATAACTGGAGCAAGGATATGTAATAGTATTTTGTAGATAGGAGAAAGAGACAGGAGGAACTAGTGTTAAGAAAGACATGATATAAGATAATAGGATAGTAAAGACTAGATTTAATTTGAGAGTAGTGTGGAGTGAGGAAAAAGTGAACTGTTTCAGCCTGAAGTGAGTTGAAGTGAAGTTAACTGGAAGTCATTGAGACAGAGTGAAATAAGTAGAGAAAGAGAAGACCGCGTGCTGATGGTGATTTGTGCTTCTCACTTCGTCCAATCCTTCATCATCCCGTTCCGCATCCGTCCTTCCTTCCTCTACACAAAACTCCTATTTTTACACATACCTACTTATATCTAATGTCTACCAGATCCCGAACAATACGCAGCAGAGATGGCACACAGTGCAATAGTATACCAGATACATTTTTATAGAGGGGAAATGTCCAACCCTGAATGTAAATGAGAACATGCTTCTTTATATCACACTTTTTATTTACATTTTATTTTACTCTCGTGCCTTGTCTTCCTCTTTTCCTCTTCTTCACTATCATATCCGTCTCTGTACAAGAACAACCACAACTTATAGGACAACTCCAAGGTTGGCTATCTTAAGGATATACATTTCTAGTTTACAACAATGAACTTCAACTATAAACATATGTATCAAAATATCTGCAAGTCTCCTATCTGTACGTACTTATATTTTATTATAATATACTGCAGTTAAATAGTAGACATGCTTTTCTTGTCTTTATATAGGCTGAGCAGGAGAAAAAATAGTGTAATATTTGGAAGAGATCTCACATTACTTGACGCCACTTGCTACTATTCTTTACCCGTCAACTCAATGTCACATCACATGTTTGATCTTTGTCTTCTCTTTTTCTCCTTTTAGTTCTTCTCTTTTCCTCAGTAATGGATTGCCTTCTAGGCTTCTACTACACTTTTCCCCTTACGCTAAACGCACACGGATCCAAATATACGCAACACTCACGCTTATCGCTTCCACTACATCCCACCCCATATGTGTTTCATGCTTATCGTTTTGCAACGTTCTAATCCTTTCTTCTCCTTTCCTATCCTTCACATGTTCTTCCTTTCTTAAACTCATTAACTTCCTATTGTTTTCCAACATCTAGTTAAAAGTCACTACATTACGCATTTCAGTGCGTACGTGCGTTCGAACATTATTTAGCTCGGGGAAATACATGAGGGCTTTTTTGTATCATTTGTATATTTATCTTTTTGTGCTTTTATCGGCATAATTTATAGGATATCTCAAATATCAACCATATTAGCTCAGTAGCTACCAAATACTACAGTATTTATCAATAGTTTAGACACTCCAGTTCAGGTAAAATTTTTAGCGATGTGGAATATTACGATATTAGGAATAATGTTATTAAGAGGTGAAATGTCAGAAAAAATTCATTTTCAATTTGGTCTGCCCACAAAATTTGAATGTGGAAGAACTGCCGGAAATGGTAGGTTAATATTTAAAGGGAGATAATAAGATTGGTAAATAATTGTGTGTTTTGTCGGACATGACAGGAGACTAATAGGAGAGAAATATGTTTACACTTGAGTTGGTAAGTTTAGTTGATGTTCATAGGATGTGAGTCTTGTTGATATGAGTGTTTGCACATTCCACTCATAATTAGTCTCCTCCTAATGAGATGAGGTCTGACATTTCTTTGACTGTGAAGTGAGGTCGACAGGCCCGAAGAAAGTAAATTAGTGAGTCTCAACTCATATCTTATCCCTCAGCTCATTTCAGGAGTTCACTTAAGTCAACTCCTTATCTCCTTGCCAAAACTCGTCTTTTTTCTTCCGTGGAGGTTAGGTAACCTGCTCACATGGATAGAGCAACCCTATTAATCTCTCTTCTTATTTCCTCATCCTAACAAGACATTTGTACTCGGTTAAGTGATGCTCAACGCCAATGCTCTAATAAATACTAATGCTTATGTAACGACACCCAAATATATTATAGTACAATGGAGATGACATCATTGCTGTCAGTCAGTTACTCTCTATATGCCATTTCATATCATCAACTGAAAGGGAAATACAAAGTACACCCACAATTTCATTTTATTAGGTGCAATATGATTCTCTAAGCTTGCAAAGTAAGATTGACTGAAACTAACGTTGTTGTTAGCCTAACGATAAGCAAATTCTCAGAAGGAATAGTGTAGTGAGTAGAATTTAGGGCCTAAGCTCCTCTGCAAGGAAAGAAAAAGGAGAATCCACCAAGTGAATTGAATTTTGTTGTTTTTTCTTCCAAATATTTTCTTTTGACTTGTACAGAGAAATAACAAATAGAGTGAGAAATGTTACTTTTCGTTTTGTGTACAGTGTGTGTATGTAAGTGTACATTAAGTAAAAAAGTGCAGATTAAATGAACCCTTTCACTTTCGTTGGTGCAATGCAATACTTTACAGAGTCTGGGTTGTTGTTTCTACTGAGACTTAACCTCCGTGCATAACTAACAGAGAATATAGAATTCCTCTTCCTATAGATTTACGAATCATTTGTCTCGTTCGAAAAGAGGATCTGTTTGTCAACGGTTCTTGTTGATTCAAATATATTTCCAGTCGCTCACTCCGTACTCACTCACAATTCACCATCGCTCTAACCCAACTAAATCCGACTAACAAGATCCTCTCTTTTTGGTCTGTCTTTTCCCCTCTTGTCTTCCTCACTTCTTTCTAACTGCTCTACTAGCTATTATAGTTCCTAAGCTCTCTCTACCCCCATGCTTGAGTAAACACTCTTCTCTTGCATATTTTAAAATAGCCATTCCATCCATTCCTAACTTTTTTCTGCAGATAACTTCTTTCTTACTCTACCACTCCAAGTGTAAAAGATATCGAACTATCTTTTTCTACCGTTTAGCCATCACTGCATTCTAAAAACTATTTTATTCTGCAAAAGAATGAATCTCATGCAAAGCACACATAGTAGGCACAAAGATTTCATTAAATATTCTCGGTAACAGCAATTTCTATTTCAGTAAGCTTACAGTATAGGGCAGTAATACGCAAAATAATAGTGTAGGCAAAGTTAAGCACTTAGATCTGCAAAACATCATGAAATTGTACACCTAGGATATGTTGTTAATTCAGAGTAAATATTATGCGAGGTACAATGATGAATTATACAGTAATTTCTGAACTTAAGTTATCCCACCATTGTTTTCTTACAATATACTTAAAATCACAGGCGATAGCCAGAGGGATGTTATGATTATGTAAAAACGTAGATTACACAATGTCAGATTATGTTGTAGTAATATCTTAGAAAGACTGAATGCCTAAGTCCTACATAGCTTATTTAATAAATGCTTAAGTTAATGCCTTAGGTTTGTATATAGGGAAACTGCTTTTGTTGTTTAAGCGGAAGTAGTTGAGAGTAATTCGGATGGATGGTGTATACACTTTAAGATGTCGTGGAATATGTGATGGAAGAGCGGATGTGATGTTTCTGTAAAGTTGAAGGGAGATTTTTATGGCACACCTTTAGCCTTGTATATCTTAGCACGTTAACCCTCTGTCAGATTAACTTGTGTTTTGTTTGAGTTGATGAGGAGCTCATTTTTCCCGGATTTTAAGTCTGAAAAATGTATTGAATTTTAATCCTCTTGGCTAAAGTTAAGTTATGTGAATGGTTGGTGGTCGAGTGCCGTGTAGACTCCGTTTAGTGGTCGTGTTCTAGGAGTTAGACCAAGACATTGAATTACATTGCGTTGTTATTACTCTGAAGACGTATAGAGAGAGATATGCTTTTAATAGAACCTAATCTATCTACTTAAGTAAGTAGTGCAGAGTGTAGCAATAGGTTTAGGAAGATGAGTATTGAGTTCTCGTAGGTAGGATCGTATCTGGTGGAAAGTCAAGTAGAGTTTGTGTGGAATATGTAGGACGTTGTAAGAAATAGTGCGAATTCCTGGTATCCGCAAGTTGGATGGCAAAGGAGAGACACAAAGACAAGACAAGTTTAAGAAGCTTTCGAGAATGTTTAAACAGAGATCTTGTTTCAGTCTCACGGGCTCTCTTCTCCTCCTCTCTCGTGGTTTACGGTCGGATTTTAAATGTAAACCCATCTCTCTCCTTCTAAGAGACTCTCTCAGTGAATTCATCCAACTCCATTCTAAACTGCTCCGTACACGATTGCCTACGCCAGATTCATATGCAACACAACCCTTTCTTTTCCTAACCCATGTGTGTGTCTTAACATACTTTCCTATTACCTACCTACTTATATATAAACACACTACACTACACAGGGAGGACCGAATCCTAAAATTAGAAATCTTATTTACTCCGTTTTCCAGAATGAATTGCGTTTGCACGTATTTGAGTCGCAGGCCTATAATCCGGTAACTAACAAGGAGTAGGAAACTGCTGTCACTTTAGTTCCGTTCAGCAGTTCCGTCGCAAGAACTCGGCTTCTCTCTGAAAAATGTCAAATAAGATCAAGGAAGGATGAGAGGACAGTAGTAAACCAGTCTGGATATGGGCCACGCTAAGTCACTCCGTCCAGAAGACTGGAGACCACCTTAAAGATTTACAGCCCACTTTGTATTCATTTCATTAAGAAATAGTTCTGCACAAGAACATCTCCTAAATTACGACTCCGCTTCCAACTTACCCACCACTCTTATGCATAGGAACAAGTCTCACTGCATTATTTTAATCTCCAAAGGGAAATGAATATCACACTGCACTACAATGGAAATGCACTTGCAATCCGAAGCCTTTTCATTAACAATTTGCAATGCAAAATAAAGCCAAGAGATTTGTAAACATCTACCGTTTGTTGTCTCTATCTGTAAAGTAATTATAGATCGAGGTACAGTAATTAAGTAAATTACAAAGCTAGAGTAAACAATAAAAAAACCGTTCCTAAACATACTCTAATCTTCCAATGTATAGTTGTCTCTTTCTATGTCCTCCTAAAATGCGGGATCACAGGAGTTTGTAATTCAAGGAGTTTTATTTACATATCACGCGATTCAAAATATTTCGCTCTAAGAGATTTCATTCACAATCTCAGTAGTTCGTTCAAGAAATGTTAAGAATTTTTCCGGCTTTCGGGTCTCTTGCGTCTCATATATCAAGTCAGAAAAACAAGTAGTATCTACATGCAAAGATAGGGCTAACTGTATCTATTACAAATAAATCAGTGCAGCACTGGGCGTAACAAAAGTATCGTAACAAGATAAAGACTTTTGTGCTTTCTGAAATTCACTATTCATGAAATTTTAAATTTCGAAATACCACTGGTAAAATTGCACTTTAATGGCAAAAATGCCATTTAGAATCGCGAGACTCATTGTAATGGGGAAGGTGGATAAATTATAATATTAACAGAAAAATGTTTGAACATTTTTGGCGCATCTGTCAATAAAACTTATGAAACACTAATTACAAGAAAACATGAACCACCTTCTCCTACTCTAACATTATTGTCAGCTGAATAAACCGTCAAAAATCAGGTGAAGTTTAAAGGGCTGTTAACAATGGCTAATGGCCGATTTTGAAGGGGAAGACTATTTTCTAACCAAATTGGGAACCTTCCGGGGGCACAGTTTTGCCCTCGGAAGGCGTCCATTTTTGTCAAGAACATTTCTCTGCACCTTCATAACAAAATTGTTGGGAGATAAAAATAATTTTTGCAAATTTTTTCCTTTCAAGAATTTTCTTTTGTGACAAGCTTCTCTTACTAATAATTTTCAAGCAGAAATTACCACTTAAGACAAATCGGAAATTATTATTTCAAATTAATGACATTTGCTTACCTAAATCTAAACTTTTGGAATTTGTGAAGACAATTATTAGAAATATTGTGCTGCGAGATTGCTATCTCTCCAAAAATAAGAGTATCTCTACAAGGAGGGTTCGTAAAGATCAATACACGTTTTCTATTTGTTTACGAAAAGGTATAGGTGTATAGTCACGCCACGCGCTATACATGCAATAAATAATCTCCGCGGGCTAGGTGTTGGTACTCTGTAGTCATATTCTTAGGTATGCATCCTGTATCTTATAACTTAGGAAAGTTGCAGGATACTATCTTTAAATAGGAAGTTAGGAGGGAGACGGAATAAAGAGAAAGTTGGTGAAAACTATGTGGTTGGTATTTCTAATCACAATCAATGAAAATTAGCTTGCCACAGAAGTATTGTATAAAACGGTATAAGATTTCTAGCAAAGCTAAAGGGACGAACTCACAGAGACATTATGATTGTACTGTACAACCGAAAATTAAGTTTGCTTTGTTGGACGAGGTGCATGCCTTCAATGTCTATGAATATCTTGTTCAAAAGCCAATGACTATGACTATTATGAACCACTATGCATTTGATTCATCATAATCTTTTACAGCTTTTGAACAATCTTGCGTAATTATTATTATAATTTTATAAACTGGATGTTTTTGGAAACCGACTACCTAAAGTATAATAGAAAACAATTGTCAATATCATAAATATAAAAAGCGTAGGGATTAAAACAAAGCATTCAAAAATGATCTGGTAGCAATATGATTTTGTATAGATATTTGGAAATAGGACGGACGTAGCAAAACGAGAAAGATGGATGCAACAGTGCGAAAAATGCAAATGAGTTAGGACATTCCTGTCGTTAGTTTGATCGTTAGCTAGATATTATGTGAGACATGTTTGGTTGGTACACTCCATAAAAATGGAAAATAAATAGTTTTTGATGTGGAGAATGGAAAAAGTATTTATGCTTTGCGGAGGCCTGGAGAATGCGGGAAGTGGAGTCAAAAAGTGAGTGCGGAGTGTGGAGAAAGGAAAGTGGAATAAATGTATGTTGTGGGGCGAAGACAAGAGTGATTCTGTGGAGAAAAGGTTTTTAGAGTGTTTGTTATGATGTTTTATTGTGCCCATCTGCGAGAGTCTGGGCATTTGGAGTGGGGTAGGAGAGAGGAGACAGAGAATCATTCCGTAGCCATCGAGGCTGCAGTGGAGAGAGTTCGAATGTGTTTGTGCGTGGCTGTGGATTTCACTAAAACTGTGTAGAATGTGAAGATGGGGAAGTCAAGTCTTGTTTCGTCGACAAGTTGGAGAAGAGGCGATGAGAGCTGCATGCTTTCCTCTCTGTTCTCCCAGTCACTGTGTTTTCTATTCATGCATCCATGAATTCAAGATCAAGAGTTCCGCAAGGATCAACAAGTTTGTATGTGGCAATGCAAAGACTACCATAGCAAGCCAACCCACTATCCACCAAAATCAAAGAAACCCAAAGCTACCTTAGTACTTTTCACAGACACAGACACATGTACCACTTTATACCTATAGACAACAAACTAACCAAGATCTATACCCAGCCAACAAAACCTAACACAAAATCCTCCTTTAAGTGGGTTCTAGCAAAAGTCACCCACCTCATCTTGCAATCCTCTACAATAGTTGCAAAATGGCCCACCTCAGATTTGTACTGATAGGGGTGCATTTCCTGATTTTTAATTTCTAACCTATAATGAGGAAAATTAGACAGAGATGGAAATACTCTTGAAAATTTGTTGTGGAGGGTGTTGGTTAAATGTAGGGTTGACTTTGTAATTACCCGGTTGAGATAGTTGTATAATATAAGAAAAATATACCCCGCATCTTGTAATTCTAAAGCTTGCGTTGGGTTTACTTCCCTTTGGGCTGAAATCGCTTGAGTTTACTTGAGTCAAATGTTCTCTCTGGTACGGCATGGCTCACTGGATTTGACTAAATGCGAAACCAAAGCCTAAGAAGTATATAGCGTCTTGGCTGCACGTAGGATCACTTTCCCCAACAGGCTTGTTTCACATTGAACTCTCACTCCACTCTTGCACCTTTTCACGATAAAGTGATGGCAATAGAGCATGGACTTGTCTGCTGGTATAATCTTCCGAAAATACGTTCCGCATTGACTATAGTACACAATACAAATATTGCAACAGTGAATACTGCGAGATGGAAGTCATTTTATCTGTATAGTGAATAGGAGAGAAATGTTTTTCTCTTCGTCTGCTATTCCTTTGCCTTTCACCTCCCTGTGTATTCAGATGCAGGAGTAGCTTCACTCCACTTGTTTCCAGTCCAATCCACTAAAGGTTTCAACCATCCGTGCCAAATATAAACGTCAAGTAACATAAGTAACCTTAACGGCTTCCTCTTACTCTTTCCGGTCGGACCAAACCAAACCAGACAGATCGGACGAGAGCAAAGCTGAACAAACTTGTGTATTTGCTATAGACAGCTTTCCCTCCTATAACTGAAATCCATCCTTCTTCTGTTGTATCTTTTGTAGCAACCAACTTGCTTTACTTTGGTTTCTTTACTTAAGTTGAAATAAGTTAAGACTTTGACTTTCCTTTCCTTTTGCCACTCAAGTGAATCTGAGGAGGGCTCTTCCCACTAATTGATTAACGCCTCCAAATATACGCTAATTGTACTCACTGAGCCAAGTTAAAACACGCCAGGCTAAGCCAAACTAAACCAAGTCCTCCATTAGCTATACCTTTACCTTTACCTTTCACCACCGCCAAGGCGTTTACTCTTCCTTTATCTCCTATTTTGGCTGTAATACGAGGAAATGAGCCAAATCAATGAGAATTAAGTAATCTTGTAAATAGCTCCTCTCTCAACCCCAACTTTATTATTCTATGCTCCTTAATGTATTACTTGGCAAATAGGTCCCTAACATTCATTTACTTGGCACTCTTCAAATATTTCCAATCCCTTCCACTACATCATATCAAATATCCTTATCCCACATCTGCAAACACATTTTCTGTCTACCACTCAATCTTTAGAACCATTTTTCACCTGAAAAAAACACCCTGGCTTGACTATTGCAATATTCTAAAGTAAGATTTATTGAAATACCCTGTACTGTTAAAAACTAGCTTTCAAAATACTATTTAGTGAAATAGCTTACCGTATTGCTTTGCAAGAAATTGTTCTTCTTTTTCAGGAGAATGTAAGGATGAAGGTAACGTCTTGCATTTGGTATTTGTCACAATGACACAGTATTCTAAGTTTTGTCACACTCGTGATGCACAGTAGGAAATGAGTTCGTAGTTTTCAACATGGTACAATTATTAAAACGAATTATATGTGCGTACACATCTCATAATGTCAGTCACATTATTTGGCTAGTAAATAGATACTGAGTTGGATATCATCAAAAAGTAACCATACGTGTGTAACTAAGTACTTACAGTACAATGAGTACAATGTCACAAACCTTACTTTCCATATACAGTTTTTCACTATACAGGGGTAACTGGAAACATTTACGTTTGCAGGAAAGTATTTACAAATTAGTAAGTGTAGAGTGTAAAGGATAAAAAGAAAGTGAAATTTAGCTCGGAGTGAGGAAGGTAATGCGTAGAAATGAAAAGAGGATATGAACTGCGTGAGATTAGAAATTATGAGAATTATGGATGTCTGTTGGAAGAAAAGCGAGATTAGGGGTTGGACAGCTCCGTCTTTATGTATTCGGGTAGTGAATGAGTGAGTGTCAATTGGAGTGAAGTAAATTAGTGGTTGGCACAAAGAACACTAATTATGGGCACTTTAGTTCACATCTCTATTAAATCAATGTCCCTGGTGATTACTAGTTGCCTGTCTGTTTTAAATGAGAGAGAGCGTATTTGTGAGTACATGGTAGTTGCACTGAGGGCAAAGTGAGCTGTCGCTGGTGCATTTATTTCTGAATTCTTGAGAGAGCTGGAGAAGCGGAGTTGCGATGAGATACGATAAGTGAGTCTGGATGCGGGTATAATTCTGCGATATATTTTGAGTAGTTGGTTTGATTTGGTTTAGTTGTTATGATTGTGTTGTTGGTTGTGTGTAGAGTCGGCGGAGAGTGTCGGTGCAAAGCATGACAGCGGCGTGCAGAAGAGTAATCATGTATTGCTCCCGAGACACTCGATATCGTTTAAATGGGCCGAAGGAAAGTTCGCTCCCAACCCAGTTATGTCTGCGATAGAGCCAAGTGCATGCACAACCCAAGCGGAGTGGGAATCCTAGCAGCTACTGGAATCTCGCTACCAGGAGTGCAGTAGTGGAAGTAACCGAAGCAAAGTCAACTGCGAGGTTGAGAGTGGGAGACTGAGACTCTTCTATCCCAAACGACTCTTCGCCTCATCCGTGTCCTCCGAAGCAGGTTACCAAACTCCCATCCCTTCCTCCACTCACACAACTAAATGGCATTAGCTTCAGTTACGTAATATGTAGATGCAGAGGTACGCAGTTAGTTAACTCTCGTATGCTCATACCTCTCAACCATTGTGTTTCCAACTCTGCATGTACATCAAGCTACTTTCCTCAACCATTTGTTTCAATGCACCTCCGTCAATGTGCATTCACGTTACACAGCTTTCCTTTCGCTCCCTTTACAATAAGCCTTTTCCTTTGGCTTCCTTGCTCTTCTAAATAAGAGACTGCGCGCACCCCTTGCGACTTACCAACTGGAACCAACTCCTTTCTAGCCGCTCCGCGTGTCCAAATTCACTTTACTTACACATTACATTACCACACCACTACACAAATAAATGTACATACTGCCCAGTCAGCTATGCTTCAATGCTGTTAGCTTTTCCTCTACACAATTCGAAAGTCACACTATGTCAAAGTGTCACAGTGCACATACCGTACAACCACTCATATCTGTACATCATTATTATCTTCAGGTGTTAAACACACCTGGTAATAATAAAAACAGCTTTCTGCACCCTAAATCAGTTTAATCTCAAGTTTCCACAGGTTCTCTTTATTTTGGTAAGCAATAATCATTGTTCACTCTACACAATCAATTGGTGCACAACTTGTCTCCTAAATATTTCAATTTCAAATGCTGAAGAATTTAGTAAGCTACAGATTACTACTCATTTATCAAACTATACAAAGTATCGATGCAACTGCCAAAACGTTTCCGATGAGAAAGTTATGAAATCAGTAGCATAGCGCTAAATGGCAGTAGACTACTTTAATGTCCACACATAGAAAGAGCAAGGTATTTTTGTATACCTACTTCGATGCATGTTTTGTAAGCTGTCGGAGTAATTGAAAATATTCCCCCTTGATAATTTTTAACTTCATACGGAATATTTTTAGACTTTGCTTTGTTATGTTCATCTTTGGTATTTGGATGTTACATCAATTGTGGAACCAGAAATTTAGCAATACATATACCAATACATATACATATTTAAATATCTGGTTTAACAAGGCAAATTTTATCAACATGAACTTTCTCTAATTTATCTCTTCTCAGATAAGAATAACCTAAATTTTTAATTCAAAATATACAGTTTGCCAATAATTGCCCCTGAAATCCGGTGAAACCTACCTATATACCCTTGACATTGAGATATAAAGATGAGAAAACACTGATTGACATTTTGATGTTGATTGAAAACACATTTTGATTTTGAATGACAATTGAAAGTTTTGCTAAGAATTATAAAGGTTACTGTAAGATGTTACCAAAGGAGGATTTTTCAATTTATATAGATGGTATGTTGAGTAAGTGTAAATACCTAAGTATTTGATACAAGTAGGCAGCGTACTTATTACAATATAAGCGTCCATAAATTGACAGTAAGATAAAGGATGAGAGCTGAGAAAGGGAGGAGATGGAAGGACTAGGTATGTGAGGGGTATATGCTGGGAGATGAACATATAAATTGATTGGATGAGTAAAATAGTTATTACAATAAAAGAGAGTACAATGGAAGAATCAGCATTTGGTTCGTGTGACTTGCTTTGACTGTGACTGAAATAGATATAGAATAAGCATGAAATGGTAATTGAATATAAAAGGGATGGGCTAGACATTCAGTTTATTCTTCCTCACTCACCGTATGTAATGTAATGCAATAATATAATGTTATGTTATGTCCTACAATATCTCCACTATTCTACATGTCTATATATAGATTGCCATATCTCTAATATAATGCAGCAGTAAGTATACGTGAACTGTGCAAGTTCAATGTGGATAGCAACTCTAGATTTACGTTGTTCACTTTGGCCAGAGAAAAGAGAGACGACGGAACTATAAACTATAGTGGAACCTATTTTCTATGTATTTCATTGGATTCAATGTACATTCTCTTTTTTATTCTCCAGATGCATTTAGTGGAAATAAGTAAGTACCTATAGGAAAAGTGAAGTGATGTAAAGTGCTCTTCTCTTTACTGATGTCCTTTTACGCGTGAAAGTATTTTATATTGAACTGAATTCAACATACTTACTCACAGAATGGATAAGGACATCAGTAAGCCACGCACTATAACCATAGTTTCCAAAGTACAAAATTACATAGTAGAAGTGCACCATTCCACTCCGAAATTTTTCAACCCTTTTACCTCCCTACCTCCATTCCCCTCTTATAATGCGTCTTCTTATTAACTTAGTTAGCTGACACCACTAAAAATGATCAATCTTGCAAACCAACAGTGCACTAAACCCGGATTGTCCATTATTTCCATTTTTAGTTACCGAAGAAAAATGCGCAAAAATTATTCAATAAAGTTTGCGAATGAGATAAGCAATATTGTAATGCGGTTGGTATAATGATGGAAGTTACTGCCTCGGGAAAAATGATCTTATATTTAAGTTCTCAGCTAAACTCACAAATGGATTTCCCTGATTCTTGAATTCTCAAATATTACATTAAGAACGTATTTTCTAATTCCTAAGCAGTGAAAATTAACCTCAAAAATCTTATTAGGATTAAAACATGGAGGAGGGTTAAAATAGGCAGAGAGGGCAAAAGAACCCGGGGAAATTTAGGGTGGTACTAAAGTGTACACCCCTTTTCTTATTTAAAGTTAAAAATATAGAGCATTTTGCATACTGTGATTGTCATAGTGTGACACTGCTGCAAGTACTGCGTACACTTTGCTTTAGATGGTATTTCTGTCTTAATATATATTATCCAATCCATATGTAGTATAGGCAGTATGTGAGTATATGGAGGCATTGTATTTTCTTCTGGCGTATATTGGGGAAAGTCTCGCATCGGTGTGTGCTCTTCTATTCTGTTGTAGAATAACGTGGCTGGAATGGAATTGGGGCTTAAGTCGAGTGAGCGTCTTTCTCCTTCTCTGGCTGCGATACAATGTATACGTATGTCTACATTATACAGAAAGGCAAATCGAGCCGGAGTATCATTCTGTGTACTAAAGAGACACACAAAAGCCATAATAAGGCTTAAGTTGAAACTCAAACACAGCAAATTACACTAAATATCTGTATGCATGCATGCAGAAAGCCAAGCTTATTATATAACATTAAACTACCATCTCCAACAATGCCTACTGAATAACCATGCACTCTTATAAATCTCTACTCTTTTCCATGCCATAATACACACAAAGACTTAAATAAAACTAAAATATTTAGTACTCCTGCTAAACACAGCTACAAATAATGCAAAGTCAAGGTAAATACTTTTACATTACATTACTTTTTACACTTTTACATTACTTGCATTTATAAATGCACAATATATGCTGAATGCTGTTTTTTGCATAATGATTGAATGCAATTATTTCTGCGGACATGTTTTCGGGACTTAACGAATCCGTCCTATGCCTGATAAACTTTCTAAGCTTTCGGAGAATTTGAATCATTGGGCTAGCAACCGCTATTTGCTAAAGAATTTGCAATGTCACAGAGTAGCACATTACTAATAGATACATAATAGTCGTTCACCGCCTTTTGGCGTTCACTGAAATCTGACACCCACAAAAGGGTGGTCCAGATTTTAGGTACAAAGCTTTGCAGAAACGAATCTAGCAAATTTCACACAGTAAAAGTCTATTTCTCCCTGTCATAACATGAGAAATATCTTTAAAACTTTTTCAAAATTGCTACCACTTCTAACAGCTTTGACAGTCTTTGTCAATTTTCCGAATTATTTGCAATGCGATTTATCTTTTCTTATGTAATTCATGTGTTTTTGAGTTGTGCCACTTTTAATTCCTAGTTAAACATGAATCATTTTTCTTTTCATTTTGAGACACTCTCATTCTACTTTGTTTCGAAAAGCTCCAACGGATGTTTACTGTTGCTGACTCTAGCCGTAAAATTTGAATTTCTTTTCAATTTAAAAAAAAGTTGACAACTAATCTGAACTCATTTTAAACTCGTATTATCAGTAAACGAGTTATTTTAAAATATTTTTTAGATAGCAGAGAATTAAAAGTAGGAAGCATACTTAAGAAAATAAGAGCACATGTATGGACATACAAACACATGGCATTCGGTAGGATAATAACATATTAAAAGATTAACTGAATATCATTCGAGATTCGTAATGTATATAAACAAAAATTCAGTCAAATCAGATTACAAAACTGGCAAAACTGGCAAAATATACTACCGTATGATTCGTGCCGGGGACCTTGATTAACTCCCCCTAGAACGTTTTTACTGTTGTACATTTAAACCGTGGATTAATTGAATATAGGTAGCTAAGATATTGCAGGAAAGAGGAATTTACCTATAATAGGTACAACTATTATAATCTATAATAGTATGTAAATGTAAATAAGGACTCTACAGGTAATGAATCTAACTTCTAAAATCTAATACTGAGAAGGTGTAAGGGAATGATAGACAGAGACAGACTAAGATGGGAAATAGGAGAGTGAGCAAAGTCTTCAAGGCAGATAAATGAGGAGCTTTAAATCACGAAAAAGAGTTCCCTCCAGCCAGCCCTCCCCTATCTTTGAATTTGAAAGGAGGTCGTCCTGCAAATATCACAATATTTTACGAGGTAATTTTATTAAATAATGTTTTGGCATCACCCAATAAAGTAATCTGAACATGATGAAAAGCTTGCTCATGTAGCAATTGAAAAGATTTAAAATTTCTTTCGTACTGAATGTTTCGTATTACATCAGAATATTATGTGTAAGAGCCGGCGGATATTGATAGTGCATGGTTCAATTTCCCTGATAAAACAAACAGGAAGTCTCAATATGAAAAAGGAAAGTGCGTAAACATCGGATGAGGATGGAGTGCTTTGTATTCACCGTTTTGTGATTGACTCTACTATAAACATACAACTATTCTGTATTTTAGGTGGCAGGCATGCAGAATTTTTTAATTTACTGCTATTACTCAAGGTATAAGAAGATTACCTGCTGTATAGGTAAAAGGTAAGCACTTAATGTAATGAGCAAGGTAAAGGGTTATAACAACTATATGCTATTTCTATCTCAAATGCTGTTATATTTTAAATATATGCTTCTGGATTAACCATCACCATGCTTAAGACGAACTAACAATTGTCATTGAAATCGGAGATAGTTAAATTTTCGGGTTGGGAAGGGCGTGGCGTGGCGTGGCTCTTCACCTTCAAAATTCGGTTAAAAAAATAATTATAGCATTTTTATGTACAATTTCTATGGCCCCCTTGAACATTGCTGGATTTCCCCTTCTTTCTATGTTCCCAACCACATAAATATGATTTATTTAGGTGACCTGAACTCTTATTAGTACCTTGCCTCACATTGGAGTCCCGTGTGACTTATGGCATTTAATAAATAGCCATCTATACAAAACCTCAATTTTGTGCATAAAAACCAGGATCTTCCTAATCCTATTGCATACCCAATCTGATTTTATGCATCAACACCCATTGACTAACAAACACGTATTCTCACAGAGAATCTTTTTGTTATATAATGAGCCTAATTACGTTCAAATCGATTGAGATTTGCTTAATGAAAAAATTGAAAACGAAAGGGCAGACTATTTAGTCCCAATTGACGGATACGTCAAAATGGTAAGTAGAGGTCAGTTTGGAATACCGAGAAATAATTTCATACTACAAAGTTCTTGGATGATTCCTCCAAACTATGTTTATATTTCCGAATGTGATACTTCTTCATCCCTTCATTTCATCCCGTATCAGGTGCTAGACAATTTGATGAGTTGAGCTATATGAAAAATTATGAAAACTCAAAATGCATGCAGGACTGTTTGATTTTTGATTTCTCGCAATGGTCTCCGTATTGCTATTTACTCAACAAGAAACAAAAACTGTTCGTATATCCGCTCAATGACAACTCCAAGTCTTTTTCTTACGTCACCCTTGCAAATAACTTCTACAATATACTACATTAAACTAATTATTACCTAACCATTATATAATATAATTACTATTATATAATTAACTAACTATATTAAACTACATTAAGCTTTTACAACTATATACAATTTTCTTTATAGCTAACAAGTAAACTTAGACATGGGTTATATTTTTTTAATTTTTGCATGTTTTGTTAACATATTTGTAGAACAGGACAAAGCTGGAATATACCATGTTTTAAATGTAACGGATAATCATTTGTCAATAAATCAAATCAAAATATCCGTAGTTTTATAATATACAGAATTGTGGAGTGTTTGTAAACATTCAGTGTAAGACTACTAAATATGTCTACATACAGTACGAACAGATTGGATGGATCGGTCCTGTTTTCCAATGTAAAAATATTAGCGGCACTTTTACATGTAAAATTCGCTTTTAATTGGCAATACAACAACAATATCCATGGTTACTGTCTCAAATATGGTTTCATTTTTCTGAATTAAATTGGAAACCCGGCTCAGTCATGCATGACCAAGACGGCCTGATATTCATTTCCAAAAAATCACTAAGGATACGGGTGTTGTATTGTCAATTAAAAGCGAATTTTACATGTAAAAGTACTGCTAATATTTTTACATTGGAAAACAGGACCGATCCATCCAATTTGTTCGTACTGTACATTGGAGTATTGGCATTGGTGAGTGATGTAGGGACCCTGACGTTATTGTAACTCTGTGGCGAGAAAAGGATAAAGAGATGTTTCTTGGCGAGTTCCTTTAATTTGCCAAAGAACCACAAAATTTAATCAAGTGGAAGGCAGGACAAAGGAAAGGAAAGGCAAGCTGTTGTCTGCCGGATTGCAGTCTCTGTAGCTTTTAACTATCTTCTTTCACTACTTCCTTCAGTTCCTTCCGTCTAATATTCACCCTTTGGCCTTTCGGTTTCCTATTCGCTCCTTCCATTCATAACCTATAATAAACCGGTTTTACAGTCTTTTATCTTTAATCTCACTTTATTATCAGCTTTCAAATAGTTTTCGCTGGATTACTTTATTGTCAGTTATCCATGTACATTTTCAGTGCATCTCAATAGTCCAATTTTCAAAGATATTTAAACAACTTATTGTTTTATGAAACTAAGGATTTATCTTGATTATTTACCAATTTATAAAACCTTTTCATTGTCCAGTATTAATTTTTGCAGCAGCTTTTTGCAGAAAACTCAATTTCTAAATTAAATTTTAAAATTATTACTCGATTCTATTGTAGTAACCTACTGTACAGTTGCTTTTGACTTATGACTGTTATGACTCTTCAAACCGGATTTTTATATCCCTAAAATTCGAAATTCTTATCCTTAATTTGCGTCAAAAGGTAATCCTACTTACGTATATATATAACTACTGTTACCGGTTGTAAAAAGTACGTTTCCTATAGGATATTGGGAAAAAACTTTCTACGAATGTAGTTTAACTCATAGTAACAGTATTTAAATATAATTCCAGTTAAGAAGGTACTAGGATAGGGAAGATCAGAATGACTTAAACTATAGGTAGGCCAACTTAAGATAAAATAAGTAACATGTTGCTAACTGTACAATAAAACAAGATCTGCTATATTGTCAATATAGTGGATGGTAATATTATTCCGTTTGTGTATATTGTTAGTGCAGTGTTGAGAGCTGAATGGGTTATATGTTTGTGGCTCGTCAATAGATCGTCGATGTAATTCGGGAAGAAATACAAAAGCCACACGGTCACATCAGCCCACTTTAAACAAAACATTGCTTCCATTTATGGAAGAAGCATCCTGCACTCTTAACTGATTGGGATTGTGAGCTTTTCTTGAGGAAACTGGAGCTTAGGAGTAAAGGGATGAATTGAAGATGAATGTTTATAAAGAGAGAAGAGATGTAGATTGTTAGTAATGTTGAGGTTGACTCGGGATTTTTATGTCATTTCAAGGCTCTCGGAAACAGTCACAGTTATGTACTTTGCAGTAATAACTTACAATTCAACTCAAATCAAGTGAGGGAAACTAACTGAGTGAGGCTGACTTAACTAAACTGTTCTGTACTCGTGTTGTACCAACAAAATTACCAAGTGACATATTAAACTCCAGCGTGCACGTGTTACAGGGTTAAAGGATTATATGACAAGTTTACGTGGCCCAGACTGCTTCTGTTTGCAAATTCACAAATTACTGCTTAACATAATTAAAGAAACCTCTCTCATTGCCAAATTAATTTTAATGCTCCATTTCTGACCTACAACTTTTGAATACAAAATCAAAAGCATTTAAAATGCACAGCAAACTAATTGTTACTCTTGTTTAGATGTTTTAATGTTGTCCACTTTTTTGTTTTTCTATTGCAACGGTGTTATACGCATTTTGCAATGGTTTATTTCAGCAGGCCATTGTTGAATGAAAAATGTCCAAGGGAAATAATAATATAATTCTGCAATGGTCGTAACGTGGCCCTGTAATATATATAGGTATACAAGAAAGATTCAAAATCAACTGCAGAAAAAACAAAGAACTGTGTCCTAGTGTACAATTCAGTGTGCTATCTTAAACTTGCCGTTACTCGGCAAAACAGTTTCTTTTCTTGTTTTTTCATTCGTATAATCTGTTTGTGCTTTTTATTCGTTTTTGTGCACAGATTTTATATGTGAGGATATTATGTACAGTAGAGCATGCAGTAGCATGTGGGTTGTGGTCATAGAACACAGAAAGTTGAATGCATTGAATTGTACATTGCACTTACACTTATAGTGAACTAAGCGGAATGGAGACAAAGTTGTAGCAAAGACCAAGAGCTAGGTTAGCTAAGAGAACGACGGTCGTTGTTCGCCTTGGAACACAAAACCAGACAGAACAGACGAGGGTTAAAGTTAACTTGAGTGAAACTCGAGTAAAAACTAAAATAAAGCATATCCTTCTGTTTGCTACTGTTCTGACACGAGACCAAATGAGATTTTAGACGTTCACAGAATATTACGCTCTGTTTTTGGCACAAAACGAATGGTTTGTATACTATACCCAATATTGTAAAATAGAATCCACTCCACATCGCAGATTGTCTTCCGCCTCCCATATAACTCTGAGAACCCGTTCAGTTTCAGTGTAAACATATTGCTTACCAATACCAATAGAAAAAATATCTGTTACTTACATATTTAGGAGAACTGTTGTACAAAATAAGGGAAATTGTGGGAGGGTAAACTTCTCTTATGCTAAGTTAACTTAAGTTAATGGCACAAAAAGGGCAAGTGAAGTTTTGTTAAAACTTTTTACGTAAATAAAGCCCAGCTACACAATACAGAACACATCACATAATATTGTGACCTATATGAACATAACTACAATGCAGAACCTAAAGACAAGTCAAGCCACCCCCGCAAACATTACTATAGTATAGTACTATATACCAACATAAGTTGAAACACATTCCGGGACCACAGAATCTTGCAAGAAGAAGGTACATAGAATAGAATCTGCTTAACTGCAAAAAGACATCCAACCAATTCTTTGAGTTCTCTAATTAGACATTTTCCACCCAAATAACCTAGAGGAGTGAGTCTGTACGTGAAACTACACACAACAGAATAATAGCTACACGTTCTATTAGTAATACACGTAGCCAGTATAGAAAATACCATTTATTTGAGGAAATAGATAATACCTATTGACACGGATAGAGTTATTAGTAACTATCCAGTGAAATGTAAAAGAAGTGGAGGAAAGCTGAAAGGAGAAGTCAACTCTGCTCACAATCAGATCTCATTTTCAGTTGCTAGCTAAATCCTCAGCTGCACTTCTCTTATAGGAACGTCGTTAATTTTCCTAAGACGTGCATTTATTTTATTTACGAGGTCCTAAATCTGAGATTGAGTTCATGTTGGGAGTTGAGAGTTGGGACTCCCTGTCGCATTGCTTCCCTGTCCTGTCATGTCATTCAATGAATTGATTTTGCCAACCACGATTTATGGACTTTCCAACTAAAAATAGATTTCTATCTCAAAGCATCCCTATTAACCCCACACTACCTATATACTCCACAGACACCTCGCACCACTACTAGTACCTCTGTGGACACACAAACATAATTTCTACAGATCCTTCACTGGCTCACTCATAGACAGCATATTCTTCAAGCTACAAATTACCTATTTCTATCCCATGCGCCAAACGCCACATATTCCGGTGCACGTGAACTTAATAGTTCCCAATGTCAATGCACATTTTTCACCTTTTCAGGTGCCAATCATTTTCAAAACGATCACTGCTTTCCTTTTCACATTCATTTATTGTCAATGCCACCACGTGCGGAAACATTTACTTCTTTGACATTTCATTAATACATTTTACCAGAGCTTAGTACTTATGTGTATTCTGTACTGTAATTTAGGATGCAGCTACACGTATATTTAGATGGTTCTCTTCGTGTTTTACTAAGTTCATTAAAGTTTTATGGGGATTTAAGGTCTTTACTTTGCGATTCTTTTTAGCAAATGCCTACCTAATCTTCAATCAAAAACAATACAATCTCACACACAATGCAACTTATCTCATTAAGCATAAGAAAGGAGAAGAAACGCAATTTTCCCACAAAGAAAGTTTTTATTCCTTCAAATAAAGTACAAACATTCCTATTGTGAAAATATCATTCTAAATAAGTTGTGTTCTTTTAGGTTGCAATTTTGATAAATTCTTGCAGTAAGCAGGTTTCAGTGTATAATTACACTATATTTCACATAAAAGCGTGATATAGAGGATAATGAGAGATTTTACGCAGAAGTCTTCATTCTATTCCCTCCGCTCCGTCCTAATAAAACAACGAATATGTATATTAAGAAGTCTAGAAATGCTGTAAGCTTATATCATATATAGTATAATAATGAGTACCATGATAAAGTGGAAATGCATCTTGTTCAAATAATGAAAAGGGACTCGGTATGATAGGAAGGAATGTTTGTGTATTGTAATACTCAGCGTGTTTGCCGCTCAGCTCTTTTACTTCAGAGTAGCCAACACAAAAGGACTTACTAAATGAGAAAAATGAAAACAGAACCAGATTTTACCCCTCTGGAAAAAGAATGCAGCAACCAAACAAAAGCTTCTCACTGACTTTGGAAATTCCCTTGCTATGATATGATGTCACAATGAGATTACTCCTTCGCCACAACGTATGAGACTTCTTTGCGATCTGGACGTAATACCCTTGCGTATTAGTACGTACTAGGTTTCCACAAAATATTCTTTTAAGTGCAGTTACTAAAAATAGCAAAATGACATTTGTTTACACATCTACACTGGATCACTTGTTAAAAGAAGAAAGCAAAATAATATGAAACTATAAGTTCAGTTGCATTTCTCAGTAAGTTTCAAATATAACTAACGAAATTGACGAAATATGTTACTAATTAAACCATTTCTGTAAAGAATGCTAAATTGTTCAAGTTGTATTTGATTTGTGGCAACAATAGTGACTTTGCCAGATAAAATGAAAGAGGACTACATCACATGTGATTTAGCACGCTGTCTTACTGTTAATAACGAAATATTTTTGTAAAAGTTTTTCTTGAAACTTAGGACGTAATATTATTAGTTTTTCGTTGGTTGCAGTAAGTTTTTAGGACAGTAAGTGTATGAGCTTAAAGTAAAATAATATTTAACAGTGTATGGTGCGTAAGAGTTTTCGGTTGGATTACGTATTGTTATGATGTTGCGGTTGCGGGGTGGCATATGAGTTTGTTTGTGTCGTATTGGGAAGAACAGATAGTCCATATTATTAGAGGCAGACGACAGGGAGTATGCATCTGACTGAATTTGTCGACCACGAGTTTGTGGATTCTTTGTTTGGCTAATAGCATTAGGATTACATGATAGATAAATAGTATTTTTGTACTTTTGGAGTTGATACGTGATGCCTGGAATAGAATATACGGCAGAAGAAGAGAAAAAGGGAAATATACATATTGTGGTGTGCTGTGCTCTTTGGTTTTGGGTTTCTGTTGGCAATGGTGAGTAAGTAGAGTGGAGAGCATTAAGACTACAATGTGCCAGCCTCACACAACATCTTTCTTAGCCCAGAGTTGTTGGGTCCATCTGTCTATACAGGAGATATTGATATACATACATGGAAGGCGAGAGTGGAAAGAGAAAGGAAGAAAAAGAAATAAGTAAGAAAGTGAAGTAATTTCATCAAAGGCAGACGTGCGTCTTAAGTTCATATGTTTTCCATGTGGTGACTTTGCTTTGGCTTTTAGTGTGAGTTAGACCACAGCGACTGGAGTAATAGAGGAGGTGGACTGGACGTTAAGCCGGATGGTGAGGAACACATGTAGGTATGTATATCTAGTACACTAATAGTAAGTGGAATTACTAGGACGTAACGGATTGCAACTGGGGTGCTACAGCATTTACGTTTCCTTCGTGCAGATATATCTATTCGGAATTGTCATAGTCGTAAGTAAGTACGTAAGAGTCTGTTCTTGTCGGATTCGTTTAGCTGAGACTGTGGCTTTGGCAGTAATGATGGCAAGTGAGGTGAACTGAACAAAGTCGCAAAATCACATTGATTTTTATTGTCAAAAAACAGTGAAGAACACGCGTTACTTTTCTTTCTTCAACAATTTAGTAGTCCAGCTTGCAGAGTATGCC
The DNA here is from genome assembly GCA_020352615.2 of Yoshiicerus persimilis. Taxonomy (NCBI): domain Eukaryota; kingdom Metazoa; phylum Arthropoda; class Collembola; order Entomobryomorpha; family Tomoceridae; genus Yoshiicerus; species Yoshiicerus persimilis. The sequence goes on from CM036942.2 coordinate 1,505,663, forward strand.
GGAGCTCTATGTAAACCTATGGAGAAACATGGAGAAAGTGAGAACAGTGCCTGCCTATGCCCCCAATGGTGGAAGGAGAGTGAGTAGCGGCATATGCTTCGCCCATCTGTCCTGTCCTCTTTAGAAATCTCTTTCTGTCCTGCCTGCGCTTATGACCTCCTAATGATTCAAACACTATTCCATATATCCACTGCTGTACATACTTTTCATTCCATTACTGTAATCGTACGTTACAGTTACAGTAAGTTCCATCCCTACAACTACTACACTATCTCCATCAAACTTTCTTTCACAAACTCCAGATCGGCTACAGCTACTCAGTTACTTGCCTTCCCTCTTTCGTCATCTGCGAAATTGTAACAGTTAAGTAAAAGCAAATTTAACTTACCAGATAACTTAACCTTGGAGTTTAAAGCTTAGCAAGAAAAAGCAATAAAATAACAGCGAACCGCAAAAGAAACCAACCAGATTATAAAGATGCCTTGAAATTACAGATGGGAAATTAAGGGTTGATAATCATGAAAGGTAAAGGAAACAGCTAAAAAGTTAAATTAGCGCTTCATGTAAGCGGAAACAACTAAAATGTTAGCTTATCGCTTCCTATATGGCGAAACCTAAATGCTGACTTTCATAATGGGAAACACCCCAAAAGAGGTGGGCTAACTAATTAGGCCCAACTACGTCCAATTTAAATAGGGCTCTAAACTAGGCTGAGATGAGCCCAAATCCGAGGTTTTATCCAAATCGGTCAAGCGTTCGGGAGTTATTGCGCTAACATACATACGGAGAGAAAACATGGGTTCCATAAATGAGCCTCTTCTGGCTTGCAAAATTAAATAGGAAAGTTTTCAATAAAAATTTCATCAATGCAAAATTTCAAGTAGACCAAAATGTTTGGATTCAGCGATCAAGTCATTTTGGGTCGACCTATAATTAAGGTCCACCTTAATTAAAACTCTGTATAGTCTATTATGTAAATATTGGTAGGAATATAACTTAAAGTTTTAAACATCTAGGAAACAAACTCATGCACAACAAGGAGGCAAGAGCAAGAACTGAGGAAACCGTGATTTAAATTGTGAGATGAAAGGTGAAATGCCTTTAAAATATTTTACCCATTTAATTAGGTCCTAAAAGCTAAGAATTACTTCAAAGTTTTGTTAGCAAGGAAGCTTTGCTTTCATGCTAACAAAGAAAAATACTGCTTCATTTTTAGAATGTGAATTATAAGCAAAAATCTGGATTTCATATAATTGTTCTTCGGATATAACCCTCTTCAAGAAATTTCTGCTCTAATAATTGTCACGCTCACTTTCTTTAGTTAAGCAGCAGTGATAGAATAATAATTAGAACACTGAATAGCTTTTAGCATACTATATTTGGCTTTCATTCACCTTAGCATCTTAACCTACATACCTTTTTCGCATTGTTATGCATAATTCACTTAAAATTCTTTATTTAAAAGAAATAATTTTCATTACAAGAGAACCGAACTGTTGAAAGACAGACGATAGAAATGTTACCCAAATTAAGTGAGCATGGACCCTTAAAATATTAAGTTATCATATTGGGAAAGTTTTAAACATATTGCGTGTTTGTGTTTATACTCTGTAGTAGTGAGGTAGTTAGAAGAAAAGTACATACCTTTCCTTTTCTGCTGATAATTTTGAGTAAGTTGAAGCCGCAGTTCGTGGTCAAACTAGCAAATTAAATTTGAGAGAAAACAAAGCCTAGCTGTAAAATACTTTTAAACTTCTGTAACATATTAAAGGCAGACTGAGTGAGCTGGAAAGTTTTCTGTGTCAACAGATCAGAGAGTTGGAAAAACTCAAAGTCAAAGAAAACCATTTAAAAAGGAAATTCTTGAACAAAACGAAATTTAATTTTCAGGGGCTTAGGATTTTAATATTTGCACTGTATTTTATTACATTCTGATAATTTAACATTATCTACCTCCACTCACAGCAGACAAGATGGAAGAAAAAGTATAACATTACTGTCTTGTGGAAACTTATTTTTCAGCTTGTTCTTCTTGCTTTACTTGTCTTTTGACTTAACTCCTAACTTAGCTGAAGAGGCCTAGAGAGGGGAGAGAAGAGATATTATCTGTGAACACATTTCCAGTCTTGTTTTACTATGATTTAATCATATCGCGCATTACATCAAGAACAAAGTAACTACACTAAATGGGAATTTAAGGCAAGAATTTAAATTACTTTCACTGGTCAACTGGAGGAGGGCTTTGTTGTAGCAGGCGAGGCTTTCTCTTTCCTAATTACCATGGCCAAGGCTTTCTCCTCAACATAAGGCTCATTTAACTGCCCTTTTACTCCAACTGCAAATAGAGAAATACTTGTTTTCCTCCAAAACGACTGAATTCTCTAACATTCTCAGCTTACTCAACTACATTGTGGCTTTGATTCCCTAAAATATATTATGGAGCTTTTCATTCTTGAGTTACATTAAGCGGCTCCTTTGGTCCCTCTTCATCTTCTTGACAACATTCGACTACACTCCTAACTCTTCACAGAAAACTCCAACTGCCAGGTAAAAACAGTTAAAACTATACCAAATTGCTAACTTAACATTACAAAACAACTGGGACTGGGCAGGGTCTTTTTTCAGCCAAAAACTATACGGACCTTATCCTTTGTGACTGTAATATCGTTACTTCTGTAACTAAAAATAAAACGAATGCATTTGAGAAAATTGCAGAAAAGAAAATGAGGAGATTCAGGTCTGTGGAGTAGATGCACCTCCGAAAACGTTGCAATTGCCTTAATGTTGAAAGTAATATGAATTTAAAATAAGCAGTAATGTTACATAACCTGGATTGAGATTACTTAGCCTTTTGTAAATGCACATAGTCTTGAATGACGAAGTAAATAATAGAAAAATGAAGAAGTGTGTCACTAATTAAACAATTGGGGAAAGTTAGGATGAAAGGAGCTACAGACAAGGCCAGGGAAATTACTGATAGCAACAAACGGTAATCAAATTTTCAAAAGTTCGTTCCATTTTAAGAATTACTGTGGAAAGTCTAACAAAGTGAACATGGGAAGTTATTTAGAAAACAACGATACATGGAATATATCGTGTATGTAGTATGGTTGTGGTGGGTTAAAGGAAGACTGCAGTAGTATGGTAGAGAATAGGAGTGTGTGGGTTAGTATGATATTGGTCTAGACTCACTTCAAAGGAAAGAGAGCTGTCTTTATATAGGAAAAGAGAGAAGAGAAACCACCGGAAAGTAAAGCGAAGAGGAGGGGGATGGAAATTAAAGGCAAGTCAAGTCAAGTAAAGCAGAAGGAACAAAAGAGTGAAAATTAAAACAAAGTACATTGAAAACAACACAAGAGTCGTTTTGCACAGTTTGCCGAAGGAACAGAGGAATCCAGTTGCTGTGCTTTGGTTTGGTTTGCCTTGTCTTGACTTGACTTTGTTCATTTGCATTTGCAAGCTATTACAATACGATTCTTAAATAAGTGATACTTGTATAAGCAACAGTGCCACTTGGACTCGTAAAAGTAAAGTCGATGGAGAGCAGAGTCAAGCCAAGCCAAGTGTATAGAGAGGCACAGGGACAAAACATTTAAAGAAACATGTACATATAGGGATACGATGGTGAATTAGTTAGGTACTCATTGTCAGGACAAGGAGAGAAGAGAACCAAGCCAAGCCAGAGCAGGAGAGATTGAAACATAAGCTGCCATAACAAAATATAAGGAATAGGAAACTGTTTTGCTGATATGATAGCCAGGCATTCACTATTGAATAGGCCACGTTGCTGAGTTGAGTCTCCAGCTCCCAAATACACATAAAGACTCCTAACGACGTATTCGAGAGGAAATTAAAAAGTTCTATTTCCCCTTTTAGCAAACTTTTAGTTGGCTAGACCCACACAGACAAAATCGTATAGAAAGGTATGTATTGCATAGCGACCAAGAGATACTCTTAGTAGGCACATATGTCCTATATGTAGACATACTTCTGCTACCCAACTTTCGGGTGAAGCGTAACAATAAGTGAGTACCTATGCAATGTATGTGTAAAATGCAATAGTGAAGTGAAGGCAGGGAAACGTGGCTTTCACTTTACTCTTTACTTTCACTCATGTTTAGTATCAATACACAACTAAGTGAAATCAACTTAATGTATAAGCAGAGCAGAGTGGAAGGGAACACAATGCAGTTAGAATATATTTACGCTACGGAGAGTTTTGATTGTAGCAAAGTCAAGGGAAGTAGAGTAAAATGAAAACGTTAGTGCACAGAAGAATCCCTTTCCCTATGCATTAAAATGAGTTGCAAGGCTTTCCCCGTCCTCGCACCAAGAAAACCAATTCACAGTGAGGTATTAGCAGCTACAAAATACAATGTACACGTACTATAATACCTATTTAGTATCAAACCATCAAATTCAACTGAAAAGTCCCACACATACACAATATAGGTACATAAATGTTCTTTCAACTAACTATAGACAACCAACTTTTCACAAACCAAATGCATAAGAACACCAGGGCTCTCCGCCACACCAGCAACAGCAACAAGGGTGTGAATCCATCCTTTCAGCCAGAGGAACCTTTTAAAACCGAATTCACAATTCTGATCAGGTTTCTCATCTCAATCCAACTAGACCTACCGTACCCTATGCATTACTACACCACTATTACACTAGGTATAAATAGAAAAGTGCAAGTCTACTCACACTCTCTACAAACTTAAGCAGTGTTAAAGTGAAATTCCCGTACAACTAAAATTAGGGGTGCTGCAAAACTGTTCAATACGGATACATTGTACAAGGAACGTTTTAAGTGTATCAAACTTTATCTTATTGTGATTTGAATAAAGCAATTTTGCATATTTTAAATTTTTACGTTCAATACTATACTAACACGCTTTTTAAATCTATTTGCTTTGGGCCATTTCATTTAAAAAAGCAAATCCTGATTTTCCTTGAATCATTTTGTTTTTGGTGACCTAAGAACAAATAAAACTATGTATACAATTGATTACTTTGTTGCGTTTGGATGTTTCTTGCAGAGTTCATTTTGAGTTCACTGAATAAGGGTTGCAAACTCAAATGCCATCGTGGATGTTATGGAAAAGCTGAAAAACACTCACCCTGGACCTCTTGGAAGTCAATACTTTACAGGACTCAGACTTTGAGATTCAAAGACTTGTCTTTGAAGCAACGAGTTCAAGTATAGCCCTTTGGAGTACGGCATTCCAGTCCCTGTGAGGACGGATAATTATCGTTGTTTACCATGTGTACTGAATAAAGGACCAAAAAGGACAATCTTTTATTAATCCTCACAGTAATTATAGATAGTCATAAAAGATTTAATAAGTAGTAATCGCAGATTGAAGCAGCTGTAATATTACATTTCAGATACCTATTGATCATTAGTTTTACATGAAATGCCAGTGAGACACTTGGTTCCACATGGTATACTGTTTGTCTTACAAACAAATCTATTTGTTTGGCAACCTAACTTGTATCTGCAAATAGAAGGTTTGATGTATGAAGCTACCTAACGGATGGCTGTTATGTATTTGACATACGCAGTTGGCCATGATATTGACCATGATGTTGGACCTAAGGGTGCGGATCCTGTTCCTAACGAGCTCTTCGAAAAAACCTTCAATTATACCAACGGAACATTGTATTTGGAGATTTCCATTTTGATATCGTTGTAAATCAACACATGGCATATTCCATTGTCAGACAGGTACTGGATCAATCAATTCGAGTGATCTATGATGAAAGTAATACTGAAATTACAGAAAGGGGAAAACATGGACAAGTGTCTTTACCCATCACTCGAATTGACCGATCCAGTACCCGTCAATCGAATTTGCCATAAGTTGTTTTCCAACGATCATATCAAAATGGAAATCTCCAAATACAATGTTCCGTAAGTTCCGTTGGTATAATTGAAGGCTGTTTTCGGGAGAGCTCATTAGAACAGGAACATCATGGCCAACTACGTATAGGTATATCAAATACATAACAGCCATCCACTCGGTAACTTCATACATCAAGGCTTCTATTTGCAAATGCAAGTCAGGTTGCCAAACAAATAGATGTGAGTGTAAGACAAACAATATACCTTGTGGAACCAAGTGTCAACCTAGGATTTCATGCAACAGTAATGATAAATCGGTATCTGAAAAGTAATATTACAGCTGCTTCAATCTGCGATTACTACTTATTAAATCTTTTATGACTATAAATGCTGTGAGGATTAAGAAAAGATTGACCTTTATGGTCCTTTATTCCATTCAGTATGCAGTACACATAGTAAACATCGATAATTATCCGTCCTTACAGGGACTGGAATGCCGTACCGTACTCCAAAGGGCTATACTTAAACTCGTTGCTTCAAACTTCAAAGACTAGTCTTTGAATCTCAAAGTCTGAGTCCTCTCTGGGACTACGACATTTATACTCGGATCGGAACGGAGAGACAGACAGACTGTTCAGGACATTTTTATAAAGTAGATTTCTGCCACTTGCAAGGAAAGTCTAACAATGACTGTCCTTCATCAGAATTGGCATTCTGCGGTTTACTAACTTTTGTTACCGATAAAACTCACTTTTACAATCTTTATAAATTGTTGTGATCTTTTGTAATAGGTATAATTTTTTCCAGGGTTCAGGTGGAAGTTAACTGTGGTTCTACGATTACAAACGTTATTAGCCCTATTATTACAAATGAGAGATGTATAGCAGTTTAGTTTACTATTTTCCAAGATCCGCTACCACATGCATATATTTCATATCGTAAGTAAATCTTAATAATAAAAAGTCAAATAATAATCCTTATCTGATTAAATATTCTCCGTAACATGTATACCACGTTTAGGCACGTTTGCCTTTAAAATGCAAGTTTGTGCTGTACTGAGACCTGAGGCTGAGACTAGCTATCTGAAGCATGACTCTTGATGCTCCATTTGAAGTATCAATGGTCCAATCTCCATGCGATCACAAATCTCATCCAATTCAATCACTAGCAGAGATACTACTAATACGATCAAAATGTGCATCATGTCTTACAGGAATCGTACACAGAATGAAATCAATTGGCACTCATCTAGTTTGTTACTATTTGATATTTGCTTATTGGGTAAAACTGGCACTTCTTTGATACACTAAATACACGTCTTGCAGTTCTTCAAGGAAAAACGACGGGAAACACGACCCTCTCCGATATTTCTCATCTTTGGGAAATACTACTATGGCCAATTTGAAGTGTTCCTACAGTCAATGATTCTATATAAGTTTTGCTCAACGTAGCAATGCAGGCTCCAGCACAGTTCGTTAGGACGCCTTTGTTGAGGGAACACGAAGGATGTACATAACATAGTGCATTCGCATTTCAATTCCAAAGCAAGGGAAGGAAGAAGTGTTGAGCTAAGTAGGTGTGCTTCATTTGTCGTTCACTCATAAAATAGGACGGAGAAATGGAAACTTTCCTTTGATTCTTGGTATTAGGTGTTCTGTCTACAGGCCTACTTTTTCCTATCCTGGAGAGATATGATGCAACTATATTTATAGCTATAATATTACGGTTATTTTGTAAATTTTTTGTTTGCATTAATGCCCAGAGTACATTGTACAGTGCAAGTGCAAACTGCAAATAAGGATTAAAATGGAACTGAAATAATTTATGGTAACATTTTATTAGTATTCCTCGTTCCACAAGAACAGTTTAATTTCAATATCTTCATTTATAATCTTATTAACAACTATGTACGTACAATATTTTTATACCTAAATTTTAAATGACTATGATGGCTTTTGATATCAATGTCAATGTTAGATAAACTGGTTTGGTATAGGTACAAATAATACAGCGCTTTATATAAATAACATCCAGTAATTACTCTACTCGGTTAATTTTTAAATGACATTTACTCATTGACAATTGTTCTTTGTCAACTGGGGGATATCAACCAGTAAACAAGGGTAAAAGCAACGAATTCGATATACACAGTATAATATGACGCTATGCTTCTACTCTTCAACAGGATTCGGACGTACATTAATAAGAGAATAAAAAACAATACAAATTTATAAGCATAAAGATTATTTTTGCTCTTTGTACGTTTGTACATGTAAAATAAAAGGTGTCCCCAAATGACTGACACACGATTATGCCTCTCTCCTAGGAAATAAGGAACATGGCGAAATAAAAATTTTGGCACATGTTAGATATGTTTCCGAGATGTTTGGATATAATTCCCAGCTTTAAAGAGCGCACAGGTGCCCTAGAAGACGCTGTATAGAAACTAGAAAGTCATAAAATGCATATTTCTAGGAAATAGGCATTTTAATACGCAAATACGCACAAGTGCGCAACTGAGCTCCAAAGAAGTTAAGTATTTCAGTGCTCAGTTGTATATCAAACATGGGATTCATTTTAATTTTGGCTTCTCCAAGTTTTTTGCTTTGCCCAGGAAGTAACTTGTGCAGTCATTTCGGGACACGGTGTATATCAGAGAATATACCGTTGTACATATATAGTATATAACGGTATATTCTCTGGGTGTATATATAATTTATAAAATATGTCAGTCTAATTCATTATTAGTCCTCTACAAATAAACATTGTGTTTAATGTACAATTATAATTTCGAAACTCAGCCGAAATACTTCTACGTAATTTCAGAAGCCTTTTTTGCAAGTTATTTAGCTGACAGCGATAATCAGGAGAAAAGTTTCGCAGCTGTAGGTAAAATTGGCTAATATCCTATGTTAGGTGTCAGGTTGCTGACCAATGGTCTTCTGATGTAGTCCTGTGATCCTAAGAAATCTTCTAAACAAGTATACTTTACCTATGAGTGCAAATAAGCACTATAGATAGGTTTTCCATTTTCCGGAACATTTTCTTAACTTTCTATATTAAGTGAGGTTGTTGGATAATATTAGTTTAATATAATCAATTTTCAGTTAGTTAATGGTTTGTTACAATACTTTAAGCTATTTAGATAATCATGCAATGCTTAAATTATCTCTGAAATTACGTAGATAGGTCTATTTTGGTCTATAGTTAAAATGACTTAGTTTGTAAACACGACCTAAGATTTTCTTTATATAAAATTTCATGGGCGAACACTTATGAAGAATAATAGAGATTGAGGATAAATGAAATGAGAAATGATCTTAGCACTTACTAAAAGTGATTACAAAGTGACTGACTTCATTACTTTTACTTTAAGGTTTCCGTTTCAGTATAGATAGTGCATGCATTACATTAGAATTTGCGAGTTTCAAATCCATAAAAACAAAAATAAATTAAACTAAAGTGGTAGGCAATCAGTTATTTTAAAAAATGTTCCAAACAGAAGTTATAAATGGAGATATGATTCTGAATTATATTTACGTATTTCAGCCTTTTAGTAATTACATATTACACATTACACACACAATTAAAAGTTGGCATTTTATAAAATAGTGCATTTTCCTCGTTTCCTCCTGTTTACTTGTAAAGCAGCCTTGGTAGCAGTCTCGAACACTAGTCGTACACCTTCCTTGCTTTTTGCAGAACATTCTAAATATGCGAACGCATTGATTTTGTCAGCCATTGCACGGCCTTCTTCAGGTTTTATGGGTTCTTGTTTCATTTTCGACAATTCATTTATAGTATTTGCTTCATTGCGTAAATCTTTTTTGTTACCCACCAATATAATTGGCACATTTGGACAAAAATGCTTAACTTCAGGATTCCACTTTTCAGGGATATTTTCCAAAGAATCAGGTGAATCGATAGAGAAACACATTAAAATAACATCCGTGTCAGGATATGACAGTGGACGGAGACGATCGTAGTCTTCCTGACCAGCTGTATCCCATAATGCCAACTCAACTGGCTTTTCATCTACTTCAATATCTGCCACATAATTCTCGAATACAGTTGGCACGTAAACCTCAGGAAACTGGTCCTTGCTGAATACTATCAGTAAGCATGTCTTTCCGCAAGCTCCATCACCAACAATAACCAATTTTTTTCGGGTTGTGTTGGCCATGATAGCTGTCAAACTAGAAGGGAACGCATACAACAAGTCTTTACAGTTATGCCTCAATGTTTATTTTTGTCAACAGGAAAGTTACAAGAAAACAAATATACTGATTATGAGATCCGTAAAAAATTGGCTAATATACCTCTTCAAACCGAAATTAGACTTGATTTTAATTCTGAAACGCAAAAAAGAATAACTTGGCGCACCCTTCGATGCCTGCGCATTTTAAATACACGGCGACTTTAAATGGGAAACGAAAACTTTATTTTCTGCATTTATCAAGTTTCTCACGAGTAAAACCGTTTTGCTCAACTGTCAACTTAAAAATGGAAGTAGTAAAATGAAGTGACAAATAAAAGGTTACCACGAACAAAAAATAATTAATTATACCACTAAAAATGGTTTCCCAATGAGAAACTGAATATGTCATTATATAGTTGCTGGTGCATTTAATTGATTTAATTAGTAGTAACTATGTTTTTCTGCCTTATGACCTTGAACCATTTATCGTTAATGACTAATGACCATTGGGGTTATAGGACTTTTAAACAAGCCAATTTCTTAGGGTTTTACTAAGGCACATTAAGGCATAAGAATGATTTTATTATCTTACCTTAAGTTTGCAGATTCCAAATTACAAAGAACAAGAGATAATACCAATTGTTAAGTTAGCTCCCACTAGTCCCACTGGCGATTGCCCTTCATTCAGTCCTCCAGTCTTAGTCTTTCAGTACTTCTTTTGTCATTTCAATCATTTGAGAAAGTGAAAATTCATGATCTGCCAGCCCCAGCTGGTTTCCAGATTCATTCAAAGCTCCCGCTTTATCTATATTAAAATAGCTTGCAACTGTGATGATGCTGAGTTGAATTTCCTTAAAATTAAAACACAATTACGTTTAAATATTATTTTTTATACTGGTTCTGGACTTGGATTTTGTTTGGGTTGAGTTTCAGTTTTCGTTAACGCTGCTTCGTATTCTTTACCCAAAAAAATCGAAAGGTAAAGTCTTCGGTTTTTAACAATTTTGAATGCGGTGACTTCTTGAAAATTTTTAATTTTTTCAATTGGTCAGACAAAAATAAAAATGTGCTAGGGAAAATTACTACTTTGAATGGTTAACATTATTAAATTATTTGCTATTGAAAATGTTTTAAAAAATTGTGGTACATAATATTTCAGAAATACAGGGAGGCAGATTAGAATGATTCCTTCGGAAATTAATCCAAAAGTTTTTTGTAATGTAAAAATCACCGAAAGTAAATATGATGTTTTAAACACCTTTTTAGCGAGATTCTGACTTAAGTGAGATCTGGCACACTTTTCTCTTTCTGATTTTTCCCCATAATTGACTTCCCCGAAGAAAATTATAAAAGCAATATTGTACAGAGCACAATCATATTATATAATAAATTCTTTGATGTTTTGTAGACAGTCTGTGAAAGACTTGAAATTCAAAATAAAGGAAAGAGATCCCAAAAAGTTGTCAAGTCTACCAGACCAATTCGAACAGTTACAGTGAGGGGAAAGGCAGTAGAACAACGGAGGAAGACTAAAAGGATTGGGAGAGACCCTTATATTATATTACACCTAGAGACCCTTATGCTTATAATATATCTCAAATCTCAACTCTAAGAACCTACTTGTTAATAAGAGTAAGTTTCTTTATACTTTGCATAATAATGCACAATATGATACTTCCGTCACCTATTTTATACATGAATGACAAAATTAACTGACAATAAAATTCTCATTGTATTGTATGTAGAATCCTGATAATGGAGAACAGCCCGACCAAAGTTACACCGTCTATTTCTGCTATATCTAAAGATGAGGACCGTCTTGTTGCTCTGTTTTCCCCAATGCGGCCAAAAGATTTAAATCCAGAACATTGGGATAGAAAAACAAAATTTTGGATTACTGCAATTGAAGAATTTGTTCAGAATAGAATAACGTTTTCAATGAAAGAACTTCAAGAAGCTTTTACGATAACAAAACGTGTACCTGCATGTCTTCCTGATGTGATAAATCATCTTCATGCTAATAAAGATGTTGCTCTTGTAAAAGATGTTTTGGATGCTGCATCTAAGGAGCGATTTGGTTCGAAAGGTTGGAATTACTGGCCATCTAAATCGATAAAATGGTGCATGGAAAAAATGAATGTTTTTAACCCATTAACATATTGGCAATCCTCTCCAGTGCTTTTGACGACAGAGCGTTTTGTTTATATAAGTCAACTGAAGCATTATTCGGAGAAAGTATTATCTCTAACAAAACTTCAAAATAAATTAATGAGTGAGGAAGAATGGAAAGCTGAAGTAAAATGTTTAATACAGTTGGAAAACGACGAAGAATTACTGTTTACATACATGCAAGAAAATGGTTCTGTAATTTCAGACAAAATTGGTACAACAACAGTAGTTAAAATGAGATCGAACTCTTCGAACGAAGCCTTGACAATTAGTGACGTTGAAAAAAGAGAATATGAAGTTAGAAGGACAAAAGAACGCCTAGAAGTGGATTTGGAAACTTTATACGAAAAACAGAAAGACTTAGACAATTTAACACGTACTGCTTTACGCGAAGGAAAGAAAATGACCGCAAAACATCACCTCCGAAATAAAAAATTAGTAGAACAACGCAGTGAAAAGCTTCTTACATTAGTCGATAATTTATCTGCCCTTTTGCTGAAAATTGAAGACGCCAACTCGGATGCCTTAGTTATTTCAGCTTATGAATCAGGAAAGAAAGCAATTGATATGATTTTCAAAGACAATAATTTAACAAATGATAGAGTTATAGAAACTATGTTAGACCTACAAGATGTCCTAGAAAAGCAAAACGAAATATCAGAGTCTATTTCTTCTTCGCTTGAGGAGGATAATTTCGCCGATTTGGATGCTGAGTTAGAGCTTCTTTTAAAAGAAGATCAGACAGAAAAGCAAAAGAAGTTAGAGGATGATGACCAGGATGAAACTATGTTACAATTAAAGAGTTTGAATTTAGATGACGTGGATGATTTCGAACTGCATGTCAAGAAGAATCCTTCAAAAAGCAAAGTAGAATCATGACAATAAATAATAGAAATACCTAAAAAATATTTAATATGTTCTCAAAATAATTATTATTACCAATATTACTTGGAATTGCGTACTGCTAATTTTTACATTTTAGCTCTAACTTTAGTTAACTCTGTGTTGTTTGATTTTTTCCGAGTTACCTACTGAGATATAAATTGAAACTGACTGCAAAGATTAAGATATTAAGATTGAATTGATTTTTTAAAAATTTGAGATGCAAACCAATGTTTTTTACCACCAAGATACTAGAATATTTTAACAGTGGAATGTCAAAAAACATTTTAAAGAAAATGAAGTATTTTTAAAATGGTATTTGAAATTATTGCCTTTAACCTTTCCTATAATTGAGGCCACTCGGGCTAGTCGCACAGAAGAGCTTGCTTATATTTATTTCAGTATTAAGTAAAAAAAATCGCAATCTTTATCTGACAGTTTACAACTTTACTTTCCTTTTACGTGTATTGTGTTACTCAAAAATTACGGCAACCATTTTACTACAATACTTACAATTAGGAATACTATAATGTTATGATTTATTACCAATGCAATCTTAAAAATATTTAATCTCTCCCAGAGTATATGATACAAAAATGACAATGACTCTCGTAAATGTTTTACTCAAATAAAAGTAATAAAAGTCAAAAAATGTGTGACATAAGATAATTCTTAGTAAAATGAAAATGAGTGAAATATCTTTTGCATACTATCGGCATTTCTGAGACAAAAAGTCGGTCAAATCACAGGAAATCATTTCCATAGAAAGAACATAGGGAGCTCCTCCGAATATCCGTTCATACTCCATTGTCATTGTGGTCAAAAATTAATGCTATTATTGAACTTATAAATCGTCTTAAGGGTTTGCAATAGTACTGCAGAGCAAAAATCAAGGACAAGCAATAATTAAACGATGATACTTTTTGTAAGTCACCCTTATAGGTTTCGTATTTTTGAAAGAAAATATTTAGGGCTATGTTTAAGGTATAATAATATAAATTATTCGGGGAAACATTTTCAAGCATTAATGCTTTGGGTAGAATAAGTTACGGTAGGCTCTAATAATATTATAACACCTAGGTAGTTGTTAATGCTTGATATCGTATACGCATTACGGTTTATTATAGAGAAGGGAACTATATAGAATGGATAAGACACTGGCTATAGAAAGGAATGCTAGAGGAATAATAGGTAGTTCTATCTACTTCTGCTTGTGCAGTTGTACTATTATGTGTATGACTTGTAGTTGTTACTACTCTATTGTACTATTATTATATTGCAGCAATCTATATGTGTATTAAAAATTACAATTTCTGGCAGAAGTAACAATTTTATCAAGGTCTATACCTGACTGACCTGTTAAGATTTTATTTGAAATGTGCACCTTGGCTGACTTCAAATTCTCAAATTTGGATCCATTGCGAAAAAAGTGATTTTTTTATTTTATTTACCCCCGGATGGGCTAACCTTCTACACGCTAAGGCTGGAAACTATATACACAAGCCTGTGAAATGTGTTAGCATTACACTATTAATTACCATTAGTGTTGCTCAGAATTGTAGGCTAATCCGGTTGACTGGGTTGACATTATTATTATGACAATATCTTACTGATTTCTGCTTTCATTTTCGAAAAGTGAAGTAAGTGATTCAAATTTTGTTTTATGGAATCTTATTTAAGAATTTAATAGGAACAATATAAAAATATAAAATCCTAAAGAAATTTACAAAAAATTACACATTTCAAATGGACTTTAAGTATTTTACCTTTTAACTTCAATTTGTATTTTGCATTGATAACTTAAACATTAAAGAACATGTACATGATACATGACAGATATATTGATGTATAATATTGTCATTGAATGAAATGGGAAAAAATGTATTAAGAACGGGAATACTTAACATTAATGTAGTCTTGCAATTCCACCACAATTTGTACAATCTCCAAATATTGATTATAATTTCAATCTGCTCTAAATTATGTTACTTATTATGTATACTTTAAATTCTTGAAAGTTTGATAACCATAATTGTTATTTTTCCAGATCAACGTTACAACTTTAATATTGAAGATATACATGATACAGCGTCCTTATTAGGTCATAACAGCAATTATATGAAAAGAAATCGTACCGATTATCGAAATAATCTTCTACGAATTTTTGAAATGGACAACAGTTTGTGTTACTGTTGTTCAATGGTGAACAAGTTATCTGAAATCGACTACCTTGATTTGGAAACATATCAATCAGGGGCTGCTAAAAGGTCTACTAGAGGAAAAACATGCTACCTTGACTTTATCAAATTTTCTTCATTGTTGCCACCTCCAAAAGCAGGTAAATATACAAACAATGTATTTCCATTCCGATACGTACATTCAAAGCGCATTCATTAATACATAATAATAAAAATGACCAAATAAGAGACTTTGCTTTATGCAAATAAAAAGATTTCGTTATTATTGTTCAAGAAAATTTATACAAATGCAAAACTCTAATTTGAGAAACTAAAATCAAAATTATTTCCAACAAAACGTCTAGATTGGCATTATTTAATTTAAAAAATAATAATTCGTGAAATACTTGAAATGTTATATTTGCGGTTTTTTCCTTTAAATTATTATCGAAAAAGGTTTACATTTCAACTTTTCTGGAATTTACGGGAATCTGGAAGATAGTTCCACGAAAGTTGAAAATTCATCCTTGTTCAAAGATTGTTATGAAAAATTAAGGAAAAATCACTCATACCATGTTGCAAGATGCGAAAATATTATTTAAAAAAATTTTTTTTCGACGGAAAAATCCGAATCCCTGAAAACCAGGCACAGTTTTCTACTTTTAGTTTTCACCGAATTATTTCATTATTTGACCCACTTCTTACCTTCAACCGATTTTGACCAAACTAGAGATTTCAAAGTAACTTTACTGGTTTTTCATATGTGTAAACAGTTTTTGTACTACTTCCGGTTCCTCCTGAAAAGCTATACACTTTAGATTATTTAGGCACGTGCCAATACATTATATGACTTGCAAGGGTTATATGATGGGAGTGAAATATACCTTTCTATAGGTGGTTTGGTTAGGTATTTTGGTTCATGTGAAGATATCATGAGTTTTGTGTACAGGTAATGTATCCCCTGAAGAGTCGAAATGGGCAGGTGGCAGAAATGGCGGGACTTCCCCGTTTCCCAATTACATTCATGGGAAGAAAGGACCGTCAGCTAATAAACCTTCTGGTGAAGAAGAAAGTAGTCACCACATATGCAGAATTTGTGAAAATTCAGAAGCTGCTAAAATAACTGAAAATTGCCTCTTTGAAAATTTTGACGATTTTGCCCAGCATATGTCTCGGCGGCACAACACCTCCGTTATAAGAATTACTACCAAATCCACAAAAAATAATCTTAGAGCTGAAACAGGTACTCAAACTTCAGTTACTTAAAAACGTTTGCAATGCATAATTTAATAGTACTTTAAGGATTATAATTATCTGGGTATTTAAAGATCAGATATATTTAAATATTATTTTTCCTTGAAATTTTGAAACATTTAAACAAATCGTTGCAACTATAACCTATCATGTTTCCTTTTTGTTTGTTATAAATCGAAATCGAAGTAGCATAAATCTTTACAGCAATAACTCGAAAATCTTTTCCCACAAACAAATAATGGAAATGTTCTACCAAATAATAAATCATAGATGTGGATGCTACTAGTCCGTCATGGTGTTGAACAATTAATTCACATTTGTGTGTACCATGAGGAAAAAACAACCAAATGGACTAAATGGAGACAGTTTTTGATAGCTAACGAAATTATTTTCATATTTTGGTTTTTAGTACACAATTTATGTAATACATTTTGAGGATGCCTCCTCAAAATGATTGTGGGTCTGAAATCTGTAATTTTAATCTTGCAAATAATTGTTGGGATCATAATGTATACGAATCATAATGACTACAAGTCCATGATTTTTCCTTTATTTAGGTATGTTGTAGGTAAGAATGTCGGGCAGAGATTCTCATAACAGTCATGTAACCAAAAAAGTATTGGTGTTGCATTTTAGTACCATAATATGTTAACATAATAATATGGAGTTTTATGAATGTTTCTCTCACTTTGCTTTTCAGATGAATTTGTGAAGATGTTCAAAATGCCACCCGAGGTGCCTTCACGCAGTAAGGCTTCGATAAATAGGAAAATTCCAGATGAAGGGTTCTCAGGGCAAGGTGTAATTAAGCACAGCACCAGCAAGCCATCAATAAGCAGTTTGTCTTCCAGTATTAAATTAATTAATGGAAACTTTGAAAAAAGTGTCTCTACTGATTTGAGAAAAGTACCTTCCGAAAAATTGCGAATAAATGACAAAAGATATTATCATGATATCAATGATCGACATTTACAAGAAAGTTTTACTGTGTGTAATGGGAATGTCTCAGTAGAGCAGCAATGGTGCCCTGATATAAACGGGATGAGATCGGCAGCTATTAAAGGTCAACGACGAAATACAGCATCGACTAGTGATAACTTAGAGAAGCATCCCCCATCAACGATGACAGCTACAAGGTTGCCCAAGCCCCATTTACTCTATATGGGCAAAACCCCGTGTACACCGGTTAGCGACACTGATCAAAACCAACAACAAACAAATACGGAGCGATTTGAAGTTAAACACCTTGTTTCACCAGCTGTAGAAGAAATTGGAAAACGAAATGAAGTAATGGAACAGAATCACGTAATCCATTCTACAGTTTCTACATTAAGTAGCTTAAAAGACCCTCTTGATTGTGGAAATAACATACAGCAATTGGCTAGCGTCACGGATGGTCAAATTTGCCCAACTCTTGAGGAATCATTATCGTTAAATAATCTAACACCACGAAATAAGCGTTTTCTGCCCCCTAATGATTACAAGCAACATGTAATTGCCAACAGGGACCTTATTATCGCAAATAGTAAAATCCAAAAAGCGAATGGGCCACCAGAAATTAAATACGAAAATATGCCATGCAATACTTTCCAAACGCCTTTGGAAACCAAACAAATGGAGTGCCCTGATCTGAAAACGGATTCATGCACGGATAGCAGTGGACTAATTAAAACTAATAATTCTATTGAAAGTAATTATTCCACCAAAGAAGAAGAAATGTTGCGGAACAATATTTCCACTATTGTTCCAATTTTGGGTAGTGTTA
This sequence comes from Yoshiicerus persimilis, assembly GCA_020352615.2. NCBI lineage: Eukaryota > Metazoa > Arthropoda > Collembola > Entomobryomorpha > Tomoceridae > Yoshiicerus > Yoshiicerus persimilis. Next base: position 1,523,959 of record CM036942.2, read on the forward strand.
AAAGAAAACGAGGGAGACCTCCCAAGAAAGGTGTGACTTCATCTCAGGTTAGTATTACGTCTAATAGCTTTAACAAAACGAAATTAGAGTCAAATGGAGAACAGAATGCTTTACATAGTAATGGAAATGATACTCAAAATAATTCTGCAGCTAGGACTGAAACGTTAGAAAAAGAGGACACTAATCGCGATATAAATTTTGACGGCAGTGATGGAAAATCAGAGACGACTGCAAAACTTTTACAGAAGCACTTAGTTAATAGGAAACGTATGAATGAAATGAGTAGTGTTAATCAGGTTCATAAACTTAGTGTAACAGTGTCTTCAAGTAAATTGAAAAATAATCACGCAACACCGTCTCGCTTGTCAAATCGCCTAAAAAACTACGAAAAGTTAGCCAAACAAAGATCTGAACATTCACGAAAAGTAGAATTTCTCGGTACTCTAGGATTAATTGAGACATCATCCGTGTCAACCTACCTTCTTGATAAAAAGTGCAATAATAAAAACCGATCTCAAATAAATAAGCCTACAAAAATTAATGTTAAGCCAAAAAATAAAGAAGTGTCCTTTGATCAAGACGAAATAGAACCACCTCCAAAGAAAAAACGAGGCAGACCGCCGAAAAATATCACCTCGTCCTCGTCCTCCTCGGCGGTAAAAAAGGTAGTCTATAACGAAACGTCAGAGATACCTTTGCTTTTTGCACCTATTTGTAAAGATAAGTCTCAAGCTGAATCTTCTAGAAGTACTGGTCGTACGAGAAAAACCTCTCAAAAATATTCAGACTACGTATGCTACTATTAATGCTAAACTCGTGTATCCATCAACTAACCCTCAAGTTAACTTACCTACTAAATACTCTTGCTTAAATTATTTGCCATTGCTTTAACAATCACGATGTTTATTGTATAGTATAGGATGTTTTAAATGATTTAGAGGAAGGGGGCATTTATAAACCAAATGCGGTATATTGCGGTACGCTGACAATTGTTTAATAGTCATAATTTATAATCACAAGATGTTTTTAAAGTCTGAATAGTTTAATATTTTCCTTATACTCGATAATGTGTACTTTTTTGTTAGTTTAAATGTTTTCCATTATTTTTATAAATTAAATTGCATGCATTTGTACTTTGTACCAATTGTATTTACCTTTTAGATGCTTTAAAATACGCTATATTTAAGACAAATCCTATAATGTTAGAATTACATACATCTGTTATACATCACTATCACTACACCATACAATATTACCGGTAGTATTACGTATTAGTAATTTTTATCTGTAATCAAGTAATCATTAAATAAGTAGTTAACTTAAAACAAGTACACATTGGACGGAGATGGAAAAGTAATCGAAAAGATCTGAAATAAATACTATCGCTAATGATCGTGTAACTTATTATATATATAATGATAGGTAACAACTACTTATTACTTACAAGTGAAAGTAAAGAAATTGCAAAAGAAAACTATGCGTTGATACTTTGAGAAGAACCTATCACTACACTATTAGAACTAGAAAGTAATGAGCATACATTTCCTAATAAATTAAGTAGAGAGGACAAATCCCTCTTTTCACTTGATAGATCATTAGAACGCTGTTCCAACTTGCGTACCCGTACTATAGCCTTGTTAATGCTGTCTAGACATGCTGCTCTCTTAGCTGACAGCTTTCCCTTTTCAGAATTAGCTATAAGGGCCCACAGACCTACAGCAGCACTTTCGATTTCTTCCAAATTCTCGCTCGTTCGTAGCTTTCCAGATAAAGCTAACATCAATCCATCTGTAAAGCGAAATTACAATTTATTTAGCTTACGTAAGTCTTAAATGTCTTGTCAATCAAATTGGTGGACAGAGGGTAATTTCAATCAAAGAAGGCAAACTACGATTTGCAAATAACAAAAGTAATCAACTTCATGCAATGCATTTTTATAAATTCATTTTTAAAGCTAGTTTTTTACCGTCGCAGAGGAATCTGGCTCGATTAGCAGGGTTGAACGTCAAATTCCTTAATATTCTGAGGGCTAAGCAAGATGTGGCCGTTTGTTCTACAGTTATTAAAGATACTAAAATATCCAAACTTTCCGGAATCTAAATAAAAATAAATGTTAAAATTATGCCTTGAGCACAACTTCAATGCAATCGGATGTGCATTGTAAATTTGTACTTTATTTTCTATTTTGGAACTAAATTGAATACCCAATTTACAAAGCAAAACAACTATCATCCAATTCGAATTTAGTTCAATTACACATCGAATTCTAAAACCATAATAGCTGGCCTTAATTTTTTAGGCAATGAATTGCATTCTTCAAATAAATCCTTAGTCTGAATTTAACCTTACCTTGGCTATAAAGGTTTGCATGTCAGAATGAATGGACATATGCACCAAAAAACTCAGAAATTGAGACTTGACGTGATGTTGCTTTGGACCCCATTTCTTCATTTCTTGGATGTGTAATTTCTTTAAAAAGTAGGGTAGCGCACTCTAAAACGTAAAATTGCAATTAAAGGAAAATACCGTCTGTAATGGTAAACTACCGTTAGAAATGCAAATGCATACCTTGGTTAAAACTAATCTGCACTCAGGGACAAAAACATTATTCTTTAAAAGAGACAATACAATATCAATTGTCTTCAAGTTGGGATTTTTATCCAAGGCATCTAAATCCGATTGCAGTATACCTATTACAATTTACAAAATTTACATTACATGTTAAACATTAAGGAGAATACAATTCAGTATGCAATAGATAGGTGAGTACGAAATTGTGCAATTTGTGGGCAATTATTTTACTTAATATTTCATGTAGAAGACTTTGCGGCGTGGCAACTTTTTTTGGACCAACACCAACTAAATTCGTTGTGAGAGTCATGGACTGAGATCCTAGTAAACATTAACAAAAATACAATTAGGTAAGTGCAATTTGGAAATGCAAGAAAATTTTGAGAAAAACTAAATGAAGCTTACCTAACGGAAATTCCTCCGTAAAGTTAAGAAGAGTTTCAATAAACAAATGTAATAAAGAACGATCTGGGGTAAATGTCCACCACTTCAATATTTTATGAATAGTGTCGGCCATGGAGGAGTTTAGAGCAGCGTCTTTGGCTGTTTGAGATCCGTACAACATGACACTTAAAACTGTAAGTACACTAACAGTCTCATCGTACCACTGATTACAATTCTGCAAGGAAACCAACTTGTATTACATGTAATTCCATGGAAAGGTACTAATTAAAACAGTAAATCTCACTTTTTTCCCATATTGAACATCCCCAGAGTCAATGTATTTGAGTCCAAAATTTTGTAGTATCCCAACCAAGGAAGGAATCATATTATTTTCTATGGCATGCTTCTTAGATTTTCCCGACAAGGTGAAAAGCGCCGCTAACGTGTTATGAACTAATAATTTTTCTTCAACGTTCATTGCATTTTCCAAAACGGCCATCAAACTTTCACATAGAACCTCCCCATAGGACCCTTGTCTTTCACTCCATTCAGTACACAAAACGGGATGGAAACCTTGAAGTGCCGATTCCTTTTCAGATTGCTTAGAAGCCAACATGCTCAAAAATCTGTAAGTGAAAGTCAACGCAACTTTCCTGCATTTTGCTAAAGCTACATCCTGCAGCCAATCAATTAAGCGCAAAAATATTGCATCCTTCTGGCTCCAAATATTTCGTTCTAAGTCTTCGAAATTTTGACCAGCATCCATACAAAGAATCGAAAACAGTGTAAATATGTTGATCCACAAACTGGAAAGAACTTCCAGACACTTGTCCTTCCGGGTTCCTATTTTAATTTTACAGAACATTCAGTGGATAGAAAAAACAAATCCTTATCAGGAATGAAAGGATAACAAGATAACACCACAAAAATATGACACTCGTCAATAGGGAGGGACCCCTTTCCCAAATATACGGTGAAAATAAGCAAAAGTCGGGAAATTTGGAGAAAGTACTTGTGAAAGTTGGTGAAAGCTGTGGTACTCTTTCAAATTCTTCGGAAGACCCCTCCCCCTTGGGACATAAATATTTTTTGGGCAAGATGGGACAAAGCACTACCATTTCATCATTTCTATTGAATGCAATCTTTGTGACTTACCAGAAGGAGGTTCAATGACAAGCAATTGAACTAAGCTGCTCAAATTTCTTTTATCCCCAATCAATATCACTGCAATTGAGCGGTCCTTCTGAGATAACGAGATTATGGCTTCAACGACACAAGAAAGAGAAAAACAAGAATCCAACCACCAATTCACATCCATATCCGACGACAACTGGTGACTCCCAGCAATTCTAAGAAATAAGATTTCGTGAGTACATGCAATAAGAATACTACCCTAAACAATCAGAAAAATATTATAGTCAAAGGTAAGCTTAAAATACAATGTAGGGCAAACCTAAACAAAAGTGGACATAAGCCGTACGCTGACACATCACGGGAAAACGATTCAGGGTGAAACACTTCCATATCGGTAGTATTCATAGCAATTATTAATTTACTAACTGAAGAGAGCACTTTAGGTGTTATCATATGAGAAGCATCTGACGAATCACCTGAAAATGATTAATTACAATTCACAACGACTATTTCATTAGCATGAACTGAGGAACAAACAAATATAAAGCTGAATATTGAAAATATTATATACCAGATGAATTTTCATGGGATTTCGGAGAACGGAACATTAAGTACATATGAGAACACCAACAAATATTAGAGACAACATTTGTAACATCTTCTACAACTTTCCATTTCGGAAGTCTGAAGTCTTCATTCAACAAACCAGCTTCTTTCAGGTCCGTCCACGACGAAATCAGATTCAATAGAAGTCCTGCAACCTTGTGCTTTACAATGGGAACTTCTTGTAGGTCCATAAGAGCACTACACAAAATAGCCAACACACAGTAACTATTTAACTATTTGTAAATCTAAGCTTAATATGACAGTGAAGTTAAAAAATTCTTACTTATAAGCAGTAATCCAAATACTAGCAGGAGATTCGAGGCACGAGAATAATATCAGAGTCCCATCTTTATAACTGCTTAGAATTTGGGAAATCTAATCATAGATAAAACCGTGATCACCTTTTCCATTTTAATTTTCTGATTACTTAATAAAGATGGAACATCTTTTACCTGAAATCCGGCAGCTCTAATTCGTGAATCTCCATTGGACCACAGGAATGAAAGAACTGTTATGCATTTTCCCATGCCGTCCCATGCAGATTCTTTGTTTTGTTTTGCAAGAATGCTAATTAAATGCAGCATTGAGAGCGAGGCGTAATGCAGCACTCCACGGTTTCGAAAAGAGTCTCCAGGCTTACCACTTCTTTCTTGTATGACCATTATGGCTTTAGCACTTTCATACAATAAAATGAATGACAGTTGATTGTTGTTCGTTAGATGTTTCACTATTCCAGAGAATGTGTACAAAACGGACAAATTGTGTAATACAGGATGTAGCAGAGCTAAAATAATGCAAAATGTAATTGCACGACAATTTTTGCAGAAGTAACTTTCAAGTGTAACATTGAGATTTTTCCTCGTTACGTTAATTTAAATACCTGAATTGGAGTATCCTTCTTCAGCAATTCCATGCAAAATCTGAGTTAAAGTATTGAAAAGTTCAGTAACATGTTCTGCAATGAGGGACTCGTGTTTCGTCAATAAAACACTATAGATATCCATTAAAGAACGCAAAATGGATGGTAGCATTGTTCCAGAATACGAGTATTGATTTTTAGAAGAATTTTCTATCATCAACCTTAAACAAGCACAACCTTTTTCTAAGCATAGAGGAACAATCCATGAGGTAATAATAAATGGTTCGTTGACGTTACTGATGAGAAATTTGCACAACTCGAGTACTTTAATCAACAGCTCTTCATCTTCCGAGCATGTTGGTTCAACAGATAAAAACCTGTAGAACGTGTCTCGCCAAGGAGCATCTTTACAGACGTAATCAAGATAGTTTCCGTATGCTCGTGTGTTGAGTACCAGGGGAAACACCTGTTCCCAGATTTGATCGATAGCAACTACGACGGATACATGATCAGTGGCATTTTGTACAGCAGTCAGCAAAACAACAATATTTTCTTTGGGAAATTTAGGATTCACTATTTCATTATCTTTCTTTTTCTGTTTCTTAAGGGTAGAAGCGGCTTTCACCGCCGCTTTATTTTCTTCAGCAGTATCGGAGTTTTGATGCCTTCCAAATGTCCACCATGATTTAAATACATTTTCCATGGGGTACTTTGAAAACGACTGGCTCTTCTTATTGTTTGTGTTAGATGCGGTTTCTGGCGAAGTGGCATACGTACTTGAGGTCAAAAATGGTTCCGCTGCAATGGGAATCCTACAACGCTGAAGTAAGATTTCCGGGAGAAAGCACTTTTCCCCGTCTTCAGATACTCGGAAAAAGGAATGGAATAAAATAAGAGATATCAGATGTACTATGTCGCAACGAAATCTATCATCTGCTCGCAAAGAAAACATTCCACAAGACAAGTTGATTAACAGTTCCTTATCAGATGACAGAACTTTTCTGCTTGCTGCACTTCTAATTGAAACTAATTTTAAAATTCGAACTGTTGGCGGCCACATGTCGAGAGAATACTTGTAATCTTTCTCAGACTGAAAATGAAAAAGAATTCAATATTGAAAACTAGGTTATTTAGCTTAAATTACCTTTTTCAATTTTTCATTCGTGTAAAATACCCATTCGTTTACCATCAGACACCCAAAGGTTAGAGGGAAGGGAGAAAACTGACAATAGGTAGGGAGAAAACCGAAGATAACGGGGAAAGTTTAGTGAAAACTAGAGAAAATAGGGGAAATTAACAAAGAAGACCTGCTAAAAACTGCCCAAACCACCCTTTTTGAAAAAATCGAATTTTTCTCGTAAAAGTTTTGTAGAGATATGTAAATGTCTACGAAATCCCGCAATAATATTGAACATAATGTACCGCAACTTTTGATATCATGTTAGAAATGAGTTCTAAGCCTCCTTTTCGAGTAAAAGGATCGTGATAACGAACATCTTCTAATAGTACAGCCAGTTGTACCAAAGAATTTTTACGAACATTGGATTCTAGGTCTTCCTCGCGACAAATTTCTAGATGTTTCAGTAAGTTTCCACCCTAAAATTACAATATTTTATTAGTTACATTGTGATCACCTTAATTAGTAAATTGAATAGTGTGTTTTGCGATACAAAAATTTACCTGAAAGGGTGTATCACTAGACAAGTTCGATATCTCCGACATGTCAACATTGCGTCCAATATTGAAAATACTTGCCAAAGTGTAATTACTGTAACTGGCATACCGAAATGTAACAGAACCCGTTTCTGTGGCCAATAAAATTTTCATCAATCTTTCAGATGCTTCCTCACGGACTCGGGAGTTGCAAGAAAATAGCAATCGCAAGTTGGAGCAGAGCAACTAGTAATAAAACAAGACAAAATTTTGTATTTAATAGTATACATTCGTAATAGTATACATTGACATGGATGGATCATGGATGACATGGACCTGACGTAATGGTAATCATATAGGTGTGTTAAACAAATAATATCAAGAAATCAAATACCTCAAACCCGTCTAATCCATTATCATTGTGGGCGGGATCACATAATTTAAGTACAGCCTTTCCAATAACGGTTTGAGGGTCTGCCTGAGTTTCGAGAATGCACATTAGAGAATTGAAACGCGAAAGTACTTTGTCCCATACATCGCGACTAACCACAGGTTTACACTTAAGAAGAAATAAAACTATTTCTTCCCCATAATGTTGAACCTACAAAAAAATAAATTGTTTCTATAATACATTAGAAATCTACTGGGACCTAATAAATTTATTCGCTTGCACTTAGCCCCGCATACCTCGGAAATACCATCTCTAAGTCCAAAGTGCAAAACTTCTTTGAGAAATTCCCGATTTAGAATTAAAGACAAAGCAATCGTTTCTTCGTTAGTTTTGCTTGGGTTTCTGCCGGGTCCAAAATGTGATTTTACCAGGTTCCTTATAAAGGAATACACAATTCTTCGCACAGGATCACTTCGATGTGCCATGAGTTGTAATACGACGGGAAGTCTTTCTTCGGCATTTGGAAGGAGACTGCTAAACATTGGGTTGGTACACAGAGCGAGTGTTCTTTCAATGAAGTTGTTCAATGATTGCTCACTTTCAATATACGCTAAATACGGTATTGATTCCTTTGCGAAAGAAAATGTTTCAGCAGTCATGTCGATTTCTTTAGACAAATCCAACACATTGCAAATTTCTTCCAATCCTTTGCAGACTAGTTCCATATGTTTTGTAGCAGGCTCGAGTGTTGAGTCAAAAGGTGAAACATAGTGAAGGAAATGTTGATACACTTCTGACCAATGATGGAATAGTCGCGGACAACAAGATAACTTTTTAAAAGTACGACGAACGTCATTGGCAATTATGAAAAGTTCATCATTAGCATGAAGAGATTTCAAAACAGAAGATAAGGTCAAAGCTAAAGCAGGAGTATTCACTACCTCCGAGTTTTTGTCATAACAATGCGTTAAATCCAACAGAACTTCCTGAAGGGACATAGCCAAGTTTTTAGAGTCCACAGGAAAACACGTAGAACACTTTAAGAGGGTAAATGAATAATTTTCCATCAGAATCCAAAGCTTTATTCCATCACTTTGAAACAAAATAGCACGTGAAATTTCTTTCAGGATTTGTACAAGATTATTTACGAAATAATCTGTGTCGCCATTATCTTGTGATTCCACTCCCGATCGATTTGAGTCAGATCCATTGTACTTCCTAGAGCGTTTTCTCTACAAGACCCGAATGGTTAACGATAATACATTTAGCAACTCTTTTATTACAATTAAAATTATTCTGTGAGAATTAGAAACAGGGTTTACCTTATTTACGGACTGAAACTGGTAAAATTCACTAGAATTCATGAAAGCAAAACGCTGTCGAAGTAAAGTTGATAACTTCAACAAGGCTTGGAATGCCACAGCTTCTATACGGGAATCTTCCCATTTCTGACATGCTACTTCTAAAATGCTCTGAAACCAACACAATAAAATGAACATTGTATTTCTGTATTTCTCACATAATTTTCAAAAATAACATACTCAATATGAAAAATGATTTTCAAAAATTAAATTACCAATGTTAATGATACTTCCTGTATGAATATTTCCGTTGGAAAATCATTTAAAAGAACATCTCTTATGAAGGAAACTGTCATAAAGATCAAAGATTCGTTTTTTGACAGCAAAGACTCAACAGTAGAAGATAAAAGGCGTCGATCAGTCGTTCCCAAAACAGTTTTATAAATTCCAAAGTGGCAATTCTTAATCCAGTTCACTAAATCTTGAGAAAAATCTTTCTTTCGGAAATATGTTTCATGTACTTTATACGATTTACTGGATTTAGTCTCATTAACAGACAAACCTTTTGATTCTACGGGTTCCATTTCGGTGGTGTCTAAATCACTGCACGAAAACTGCTCGCCAAAATAGTCAGCACTTTTTTGTTCCTCGAACCTGGGCGAGTAAGACGAAGATTTTGAAACTTTTAAGGAAGGACAGGATGTATTGTCGTTCCATTGTACAGGAGATTCACTGACATTAATGTTAATGTTGCCAGTACAAACTAAATCCAACAACCGGTCAATGTGGGATCGCAGTTCTCTGCCTGCTTTCGGACGGAGCTCTGTCAAGAGACTGTCCACTTTCTCAGTGACAATGAGTCTGCGAAAGCTTTCGTGCTACAAAAAAGCAATGTGTATCTAAATAAGTCAAAATAAAGACAAGGCCAGATTCAAGGTTTCGAAAATGAACTAACTGAGGTGAGCTGCAAGTGCCTTGCAAATACATTTAGTCCCAGTTCCCAATGGGTATAATATAATGGAAAAAATGATGATATGGTAACTCTTAAATCTTAGTTAAAATATTAAAAAATTTAACTACTATTCCTCAAACGTGGAAAACGCCCTTTAGGTTACTATCCCCTTAGCCTTAGCCCAATTAGCTAGAGAGGTTGATGATAGATAGTAAAAGTTGGGAAAACGAGGAAATTCCGATGAAAACTGGAAAAATTACGGGGAAATTACGGTGAAAGCTGTAAAATCCTTTTAGAAAATCCCCTCGTGAAGAAATGGATTTTCCACGTATCTCCGACGTTCAACAAATTAAATGCCATAAAATGGACTGGGAATGTGAGAATACTTGAATCGAAACCTTTTGGCATGTATAATATGTACAATAAAGCGTTTTACGTTATTAAAGCACAAAAGATTTACAAGTGTCAAAAATAAACGAGCAAATACATAAGCTGGCGCAGTTTTTACTTTTGCATAACGAACCTGTGAAAGGCGATATAATAAATCGAAAATCAATGGAATAGCTTCAGAGGAGTCCGCACAACTAGGAAAGTTACTCCTTGCTTTAGAAAACTTCCCCGTAGCGGTAAACTCTGGCTGCAATCGAAGCCATTCAGACAATCGATGCAAAACATCCACACGATCACTCAGGCATTCACTGGAGATAATATTGTAGTCCAATTTCCTTAGAAGACATTTTAGGGCTCTCAGTCGGACGTCAAAAAGCTCATGATCTGTCAAAATCAATTCATTGAACCAACAACTTTAACAACTAAAGCTTTGTGTTTGTAAATCTACTATCTAGTTGGCAGCTGTCTGTGTAATGGATTAATGCATTTTTATCAGGGATTTTTGCATTTGCGTCTTTTCAGCATTCCTAATTTTTAATCTAAATATGGCCTTTTACTTTTGGCAAACGGATTAATATATAAAGTCAATAAAGCATAGCAAGAATCCTCTTCTGCACTTTAGATTGCCTTACCCAAATTCGTGATAAGGTCATTAATGCCGTGGAGATCTTGTTGACCAGCACTTTTGGAAATTTGCCATGCATCCATCATATCCACAGAGCTTTACCGTCACCGTCCTGAACAGCCTGAAAGTATAATTTAGAAACACAAGTCAATATTGATAACATCATCGCTGGAGCTGTATCTGAATTTTCCAAGTCCAGGCCTAATTATAAGTATAATGATAACTTTTCATACGACTGTGAACATAAAAAATGGGCGGACCCAACTGTTTCCTTCCATTATATATTATTGTTATATACTGGCTATATAAATATAACCAATCAAGGTTTCAGTGATTGTGAACTTGCGATGTCAAATAATTTTCACTAAATAGGTATCACAGTCACAATCACAATGTATACGAATCACGAGAATCACAACTAATGAATAGCAAACAAGAATATTTACTATTCTCTATTATGGCAATTTGGTACCTGACAGTATGAGGCACGAGTCAGTAGCTGGGGCTGGAACCGAGCAAAGCAAACGCTTATTAAGACATCAGAAAGTCTGAGTGTCCTTTCGTACCAGGCACTTCAGGTTCCGCATTCCGGTTCTAAACTACTCAATCTATAAACTTAATCCATAATCTTGAAATCATGAAGATTGCATTCCAATCGACAAATAATACTGACATTCATAACCCGTTTAATTAATTATGCCTTACAGATCATATGTTTACTATTTTACTTACTACTTTACTTGTCAGGCATTCAGGATGTCATTAAATCCGAAAAAAGTTAAGGTAACGTACATGCATAGGTTAAAAATCGGATTCCTGGAGAACAGCAAAAATGATTTTGATGGAGCAGCAGACAGGACAGAAGTAACAGAAGCGTAAAAAAATCAACAGACGGAAGACTGCGCGCTTTTTGCTTGAATGTTTGTTTTCTTCGTCGCATGTCGTATCCTTGTTTCGTCAAGTCCTGCATTTCGCAATGCCCCTATGCAGCGTGTATAGCGCGAATAGTGCGAAATAAGTGAAACAAGCAACGACATACACAAACTACCGTCGATCCATAAACTAAGCTCCGATCGATTGTTTTTAGGGGTACTTTTTCTTAAGGAGAGGTTCGTTGTTTTTCTTTTCTGAAATTCCTGATTTCGGGAGAACGGCGTAATTTAGTGTAATGAAGTTGCACTTTTAAAATCTATTCATATTTTTCTATCAAATATGAGGGTCAAAATTTTAATAGCCAGTTCGAATTCTTGATTTTTTAGAAAATCATATCTACCAAATGCATTGTGCATATTGCATGTTGTTTACGCACTCCGATTAGGGAGTGCATACAAACAACTTTTGCGACTTCGTTGTATGTGTACACTTCCTAATCGCAGAGAGTAAACAATATTATGCACAAATGCATTTGGTAGTTGTAGATGTCGTGATTTTCCCCGAATTACAGAATTTGAAATTATTTGAAGTAAGAGAAATGCATTGCAGAAACGCATTTTAATTTTTGTTCCCTGTATAGAGAGAATTATAATTCAAAAATGATCAATTCTAAATTCTGGATGCTTGTTGGGAAAGGCCATTTTTTCGACACGTCGGATATATTCTATGTTGGACGTCGGATAACTTTGGTAAGACCACCAACAACCTTATTATTGATGATCTGATTCCGTTCACTATCTCTAATATTACATTACGACTTTCCTCCTCTAGATTATGTAATGTACCTTCAACATTTTTCAAACACTTGTCTGGATTCTTGATTGATGGGAATTTCAGATTTTGTGAATTTTGATTGTATTTTCCATTTTAAGGTGTTTTGGTTGATGAACTGGTGATCTAATACTAAATATTTAACCCACCCATCAGATCCACGGCCTGCTGCACAATAGACAATCGGTTTTAAACAAAGTAACTAATAACTGGTCTCTAGATAATTAGATAATTTACAAAAATTACAATTTGAAATTCAAAATTCTTACACGCTATCCATATTTTGTGAATAGAGCTATTAATGTCTGAAAACTCGTCGACACATTGAACTACTGGTTATGGTTATGTGACCTCCTTCTGCTTTGATTGTCAACGTGTCACGGTATCGTCAATCGTATGTAGTACGGTCAAGTACGTTGTCCCTTTGTTTATGAGTTTGTTTTGCTACCGTTCTAGTAGCCAATTTTTTGTTTGTGCTTGTGCCATTCACTGTTTTTACTGACTGTTGTGAATGAGGTAACTGGTGTTAAGTCACCAGTAGACCATCTTCAGTATTGTAGTTACTGGTAAGTTTTTCTTGTGTCCTGTGTGTAGTCAGTGTAGTGTTTGGTTAATTTTACTGATCAGATGAAGACCAACCAATTATTTCATAGTTCATATTTTAGTCCGTTCCAGTTCAGTTCGGGTGGTGGTTGTTGGTAGTTCTCCTATCTACTCAGCATCCGTTTATTAGTCAACTGGTTCAACGTCTTTTTCTTCGAGATTGTCTATCGATGAACACTGCCATTAACTTCTTAACATTAGCCAAAAGGTAAAATTTACAAACATTTCCTGTTATAATGTCCCTAGAAATTTTTGAGAATTTTTTCCTTTCAGTAGTGGTAATGCTCAAAGACTAAAAGAGAAAAATGCTTTGTATTTATTCAGGTTCAGGTCAAAAGATAGTTGTGACTGTGACTTGTGAACCAAACTTGTAACTGGACTGGTTGGGTTGGCTGAATTGCCCAAAAGATTTTGCATCCTTCAAACCACCTTTAATTGAAATTAAATCCTGCGTTCTTGGCCTTCAGAAAGTTCAAGCGTTTCATTTTCATCATTTTAGTCATCCAGGTTAATAATATTTTATAATATTTAGTTTTAAGTATGGGCCTCTAACCAACAAGCAAAAGGGCTACTTAACTAAACTTTTAACATAGTATGTACTTACACAAAATTAAACATTCATGTAGCATTTACACTAAATTAAACAATTTACTTTACATTTACGTGTATGGGATTTACACTAAACTAAACATTTACATTTACATGTTGCATTTACTTTAAACTTTAAACTAAGTTTAGGCAAAATTAAACATTAATAATGCACTTGAGAAATACTCCCACAGGGATCAAAAAATCCTACAAAAAGGGGTGTAGGTATTAGGGGTAGATCTCAAAAGTTGTGATATATTTTATAAATACTGTCTGTCTGATACCTGACCAAAAATCAAAAGGTGCCTTTAGGTCGTCGCCAATAACTCGAACAGAGTTGCTTTATTGCTTTCAGTAAATTTCATGGATAGTTGAGTCACGGCTCCACACTTTCTTTTCTGCTCTACGCGATATTGTAATTAGTAACTTGGTCCGTTTGATAATCAATTTTATTACGAGATTTATGATTATGGCTATGGTATGTCAAAATTCAGGTTTGCTATACGATGCTTTGGATAATCAAAAAGTATTAATAGATAAATTTTCGAGGAATCGGAATCGGGAATCTATGTAAATGTCATTTTGATTATCATTTCTCATACTCATAGATTTTATAGGTAATAGGTAATTCTATCCCAAGGAAGACATTCTAGACACAGAATTTTGTAATTATGTCCTGAAAAAGAAATGTCTTGTCCAAAAGTATAAATAATTAACTTTATTCCAATTAAGCCAAATAATTTGACACGTACGGTAATGGCCATCGTTAACCTCGGGATTTTTAGATTTTGTAGTTCAAGAGAGATTGGCTTTTGTACAATTTTGGATATCTTTTGAACAGTAAATTGGGCAGTTGTTGGACTTGTATTCACAAATAGAATGCACCTACTCCATCATAATCATAATTGTATACTGCTGTAGTTACTAAGTAAAAGTAAGCTAATAAAGTCAGTTTTATTCCCTTTCAATACTTCACCACCACTATCACCACGTAGTGGTAGTATGTTATTGGCAACAGGTATTGGTATAATATAATGGTAATGGTTATTGCAATATATTAATATTGCGATGCAATTGTCTTTTTTGAACCCTACATGCGGTGCAGTAATATTATTAGTCTTATTAGTTATTTTGCTGCTGAAGCACATAGAAAAATATACCTAAGTACTAAGTAGTAATAATCTTAGTAATAATAATGCATAATTCATATTGCTATTGGCATGCCCCGAGACCCCTATCTATGCATTGTTACTATTAGTGGGGCAGACTGTACTTGTTAATGACCATTCTAGTCTTGAATAAATATAATTTTGTTTCATTTCATTGTAGTGCACAATGTATAGAGCATTAATAATATATTATTATATAAACTAACTGCTAATAAAAGGTTAGTAAAGGGTGACAAATGTTTGCACTGCAGTACTTCTGCTGATTATGATTGTTACAGTGCACTCTGCTGTGTAGCTGCATGTGCTGTGTTCTGTGTTGGCGCTTAGGACTTGCTTGGGATAGTGAAGGCAGAACAATAATATTAGCTACATGTGTGGTAGCTAATGGTAGTTTCTTTGTTCTTGGTAGTTTATATCATTAAGGACTAAGGAAGTTTAACTGTGATCGCGATCTGTCTGAACCAATCGTTATCATAGTTGTTAGCGTAACAACAAATGTAATGACCAACTTTTTAGCTCTTTCTGCATCCATTTATTGGATTTTAAGTATTTTCATTCGTCTCAATTGTGTAGAACTTACATTTTTGTAGTCTAGTCTTTGAAAGGTTCTTAAGTAAATCATGCAAATACTACAAACCAAGATTAATGATGCAATATAACTTAATTGAGGTCACAAATTAAGGTCTTGATTTTTAGTAGTAAATGCTGTATATTTGGATTATTTCCAGATGTATCCCTGATAAAAGCTGGCTTCGTCAAGGGGTCAAAGAAGTGCCACAATAATTGCACCTCAAAAGCCAACAACACTATCTACGGGGAAGCAGCATGAGGCGGAGAGAAAGGCGGCGGCCCGGGACGACAACTGTGAAAACCCCCAGATCCAGCAGAAACCGTCGAACATATCAAAAGAATCAGCAAAATCTCCTCTATCAGATTTAGATTTAGAAAATTCCTCAAGGCACTCTCAAAGTTCTTTCGAAAATTGTAAAGAGTTTTTGAGAAATTCTGGGAAGACGACAGTTTTCAGCTCGTCGTCTACGTCTAGTTATAAGGCAACTTTTCCTAGCAGTAAAAGTGTCTCAAATATTCGCTCTTATTTAGTGGAAGAGAAGGGCATCTTAACAGACGTTCACTGTGGGAGTAATAGCAGAAATAGTGTTGGGTGTGGTGTGGGTGTTATTGATTGTGTCGAAGACGAAGTTGAGATAGTCTCACTCCTCGAAGAACGGATACCTCGTTACAAACTCAGAGCTGACAGTATCACGAAATTCGGAGGTAATGTATTAATTATATTCCAGTTTTTGCAAGCTTAGTTGGTATGTTGGTAGTGTGTTGACCCATCAATGTGATTGCAGCAGAATTGCAATGTTTTGTTTATGTATACTTCAGATTACTGCCCGAGCCCCAACCCCAATTCTAGCATACAAAACAAAATATTTCTCAAAAAATAGTTTCTCAGATGAGCTCTTTGCCATATTGCTACAGTGTAGCATCTGTCAAACTCTCTATGGAGTGAACTCTGAAGTATACAAATCAGAGTATTCACAATTAAAAATTTAAAAGACAATATTCTTTTTTCTTTGTCGCTTGAAAAGTTGTGTTGTTTTACGGAACTAATCAATTATTTCGTTACATATTTCAGGTTATTCTAACGAGGATTTTGTCGGGATTCCATACCCGGTGTTGCAGGACTACAGTCCAGTTACACCGGAACAAGCATACTTAACGCTCGGATATTTTTGTAAGTAATAATTTCTTCATACAATAGATATTCTAAAAAATTCGTGATTCTATAAAATAGTATTTTGCTAAGCAATTTCTAACCAGTGTGGTAACAATAAAATACCCGTGTTCATAACCATCAAAGTAAAGGTAAACGGACCACTTTCATTTTAGATTGGGGGCGGGGAAGGGCAAAAAAACGTATAGCTATTAGAATCTAACCTTACTTAAAAGCGAAATGTCTTGAAAAATGCCAAACTCCTTGTATTTCCGTACCATGTCGTCCCGTTACATGTTTCTTCGGTCTAGAATTTCCCCTGACCGCTCAAAACGAGAGAGAAAAACAATGGAGAAAGAGTAAGAAATCATATATTCCGTATGCTGACTGACATTGCCATTAAATTAAATAGAGAACTTATTATGACTATGTGAATTGAATATGCTATGCACCTAAACACTCTATTTGATTGATGGTTTAATTTTGCGAAAATATGCAGCGTTTGCGTTTTAAGCGAAAAAGTTGAATTAGCTACACGTTGTTGACACCCATAATAATCCGATTATTCCTCCGTTGATTGATTTAATGATAAATGATAAAGCTAAGCGATAACGCTATTTAAATAAACATTTATAAAATGTGCAGTTATGCACTTTTTAAGCTGATAAAACCTACGATTAGTTATTAGTATTGGATATTGAGATTTATCATTTTGTTACTCACTATGTACTTGCTGTTAAAGTCAGAAAGTATTTTATAACCTTTTTATGCAAAGTTATCCTAGCTGTTTAGTGTTCATAATGTTTTATCACTGACTTTGGAGATGTAATTTGTAATTCTAGTAACAAGAAAAGCTATAGAAGTGTATTATTTTATATTTATGTAATTATTGCATCTTGCATTTTCATATATGTGTACTGTGTGCATGGGGTGAGTCTGTAGGATGGGTAGGCTGTAGGCCTAGGCTCATTATGTAAAATTATCAACTGAACTTATGTTTACTGATAGTGATATCAAATAGCAACTCGGGAATTCAAGTACCAAAAGGAAAATATCGTGGGGAAATTTTTATATTTTAATACGTCCTATGTGATTCAGTGACTTGTCAGGCAGGATGGAATGTTTTGTGGGAGTTTTTTACCTGGGGAAAATGCTAGAGAGGGTGCCCAAGTCCCATACATTGACATTGAAGTACTGATGTTCTAAGCTGCATTCACGATAATAAAAAATAGCTTTATGCATTTATTTGTTCATATATGTAAGCAGTGCCCTATGCTTGTACTGGCACTGCATGACGCACAAGATGTGAGTTTTGATTTGAAAAGAGTTATCTCTAAGTTCTGTAAAATCTACAGTCAAGGTTCAATTTACGAGTGAAAGAGTTTATAAGTTATTGAAGTCGGGGGTAAAAATAGTTACCTGGCCCTGTAGTGCCCGTATAGTTTATAAAGATGTGTTAGCAAAATGTTAAGTTTTCAAACGGAACGGTTATTATTGGGTCAATCTGTTTGTGTCAATATATCCCTGGGCTGAAAATTGAAGATTGGGCTGTAGAGCAAGACATTCAAAGAAAAAGGATGTTCTTCTCAAAATTCAGTAATTCGTTAATTAATTAACATAATTTTCAAATGCGTAATTGTCTTTTGGCTCATAATCACGGAAACTAACCAGGTTAAAGGATTTCCTTTTATATGCTTTTGGCACACATTAGTAAATATTGAAAAAAAGGGAAACACTTATCACTAAGACTTTGAGGATAGTGCAATACTTGCCTCGAATTTTATATTCTCATTCTCGTACTTGTAATATTGTAATTGATTGAATAACCAATTACCGCAATTACACGAATCGAATCAATTTCACAAGGATTTGCTAAACGAAAACAAGTTAAAAAAGCCCTTTTTGAAAAGTAAATGCAACGAGACATTATGTGCGTTTTGTCTTTCTGCATTAGGTATTTAGGCTAATGTAGTTAATTTAGAAAAATATCCACACGTAATACAGGTATCACTCGCAAATATCTACAAGCATACACCTAAATCAAAAATGATGTGTTTATGATTAAACTGTTTTCGTCCATTCAGACCGACCCCCTACCTCCTAACAGTAACAATAATACCCGGGGTCAACTAAAAAGCCGGTGGGAAGGATCTTAGATAAGACATTATCACTCAGTTGCAGATGTGCAGTATTTTCGAGTCCTTCATCATTCATGACGGATGATAAAAAATAAACACTCATAATGTATGATTGGGACTAGGGACTTTGAAGACCCCATGCCCATACAAATCTTTAAGAAGCTAAGCGTATGCGTTTATGTCACGAATCCGTAAAGTTGATGCCGGGGTTCACTGTGGGAAATCCAGCCAAGTCATTCCCCCAAAGAGGAGGTGGTGTCGTGGTGTGTGTTCTTTTCAACAGGGAAATGACTACTTTTGGGATGCCTTTTCAATTCTTAATTTGTGCGATACAGTGTGATTCATTTATTTTATAATATTATCTACTCGTGATGTCATCGACATATGGTTTGATATTGCAATACGATTTGAATTGTAATCCATAATTAGAAATGATAATTTAATTACTATCGCGGACGAATAAGATAAGGTCGAATTCCATTTTAACACGGTCGTGAGAGTGGACAATCTATCATGATATGATTATCATGGCTGCGTTCTTCAATGCTTTTGTTTTCGGTATAATAATTTTGTAAGGATAATGGTAATGTTAACGTTAGTAATCGGCAAACACAAAAAAGTTACTTAGGCTTACTAAACAATGATGTAGTAATGTTCTCCTCTAGTTGCTGTACAGTGTACACAGTGTACAGTATGGAATACAAAATTACTCCTGGTAGTACTACAGTATATCCCTGACCATGGAACTAAATGGAAACTGTTGATCTGTTTCCTACTCCCTACTCCAGTTTGTTATCGTTAGTGTGTTCATAAAGGGATTCTGCGTTGTCTAGGATTCTCTTCATATTCAAATTTCCTGATGACGTAAACCATGTTGCATTGAAACTTCCTCTATTAGATCGAACCATCGAACTCATCAATAAACATTCTGGGGGATTCTAATAAGTTGCTCGTCTGTCAGTCAGTGTTAGACAGCAGTTAATCACAACATAAACACCTTGCAGTATAGCAATGCTTAATCCACGTTTACCTGAAGCAAACAACCAAATAAATAATAATTTGGTTATCAAATTTTTAAATACCATAATAAAACTCGTAATGTTATACGGAACTTACGGCATATACATAACCCAAAGGCCTTAAATACTATTAGTTCTATATCACTACATGAGTTAATAATAGTACTCACAATAAGACTATCAGTGAAGTGATTTTTATATTATAGCAGTAGTATTCTGCTTATGTCGCGATTCTCTCGAAATTCTTTCATATAAAGATGTCTTCCCCAATACCGTTTGGGGATTGCCTTAAATTCCATGGGATCCGGGATCCCGACTTCAACCAACTTTGAACTTTGTGTTTCTGGTCAAAACTGTTATTTAACGGCTTCGTCGGCTTTCCTGGCATTACGCTGTTCAATGACAATATTTTTTAGTGTTCACGCAGTCATTTAGACGTAGTTTTGTTCGTAGTACGCCTAAGCCTGACACATATATTAATAATTCAACAATATCAATCCAGTTTCCATATTACTGAAATAGAAGATTCAAACATCCTTATGAGCTAATATGAAGAGCAAATGCTCTGAGTAAAGCTCTTCCGGTTGCAAAACCGCGCTCTGGGTATCGCATTCTTCCGATTACCAGACACGAAAGTTGCAGTTTTGACATTTACTAATTTCCTATATGAACGAGTAGTGGTAAGGAATGTAAGTTAGGTAAGATGAGTGTAGCTTTAGCTTCGGATGATGAAATAGAAGTCTATGAATCAGAAACTGGTTTCGATTTTTCACAATGTGATCTTGATATTATCACAGTGTTAAGCGGAGAGCGTGTGTCTCAGATGACCAAAACATACGCCGACGCTGATGCCTTGCAAAGATTATTGGAAGAGGTACGTAATTTTTTTATTCTAATCTAAAATTATCGGAGACTATAGGACTGAACTTTATGGACTGTTAAAACAATCACTTAAAACTGGAATTTTACATTTCTAACGAATTTGAATTATCATTCGCTGTGTCTCAAAATGTCTTTAGCTACCGAATGTTTCTCAACATTTGAGTAGTTATGTAAATGCGAAATAAACATTGCATATTGCATGAATGCGTTATCCGACTTTGTTTAACTTTTGAGTTACATTGCAAGCAAATGAAACCTTTAAACTTAAATTAATTTGCGTTTTATGCTGGGATTTTTAGCAGTATTAAGTATTAGTTATGTAGATGTTATCGTTCTAAGATTTCGTGATCTTATTACAAAAGTGGTTTAGTAGTTATTGCTAATACTATTAAATTTGTAAATTGGGTTTGTTTAGTTTAGTTTTGCTCTTCATGTTTATATTTCAGCTATACTATTGTGGTTTTAATGTAACTATTGCACGCACTAGTAATGCCTATTAAAACCCTTTTCATTTCACACCAGTTTACTTATGTTATGTCTTACCATCAAAGTTTTATGTATCAACACGGCCTTCGTATTATAATTAGTCAGGTAGAATAGATATGGTAAACGCACGTACTTTCGTGTAATTTGCAATGGAAATTCTTAGTGTTGTAATACGTTCAAGTGATAATATCGCAAAGCATAAGTGTAAATTAAAAGAAGTTCTCGATTCTAAATCCAATGCTTAATATTTTCATTTTTACTCTGTTGCGGTATGAACCACCTGAAACTGTATAGCTCTGCATCGGTTTTCCATTCTGCTCATCGTTCCTCCAGTGTATATTTAGCATGATTTAACCATTACCAGTTTAAGCAGTTTACATGTAGTAATCATTGTTAAAGTATTAGCATTTCGTTTCAACATCCTAAAGTTGAGTTCTATATTGGGGGTCGAGAAAATGTTTTCCCACCCTGAATAAAGTCTTTCCCTTCTTTAATAACGTCATTTTTATTTAATTAACTGTTAACCGTTTACAGCATGTTTATTACGCAATTAAAGAGATTTTCTGAGCAGAGGATATGGTAGGACATTTGTACGAATATAATAATATATGCAGTCATCTTTTGTAGTCTTAAAAATTTTTTAAAGTTTTTTGAGATCTCTGTGTACGAAAAGATGAATACTTGGCCAGCATTTTAATTATTTTATCGTAATTCAATACGTTTTATATAATTCATTTGTATTAGCTATTGATTGCTGATAGTTTCTCTACAACTTCACGAGTGACAACAATGACATGCTATTTCTATCGTTTTTTATAATTCTTATAATATATTTGCTCTTATTTTATTATAAAAATTAAATTGTATAATATGTGTTACAAATTACAACGTGCCAAGTAATAACGTCAAGATAATTTTGCCTAATGAAATATTGCTTGGAATTAATGCAATGACTGCACTATAATTGAGAACAGAAAGAAAAGGATTTGGAGTTGGCAGCTCGCATTGGCCAACAGTTGCTTGAGCAAAATCGAAGTTTAGAGGAGAGAGTAGCCGTACTCGAGGCGGAAAACAAAGACAGTCAAGAATCAATTACTCAGCTGAAACATGATCTACTTTTCAAGACGCAGTTACTAGAGCTGTATAATGATTCGTCTGAAAGTGCTGAAAATAGCAAGGCCGGTAAGAAACGTTAGTTCGCTATGAATTTTCGATGTGGTCTTGTTTATTTTTTGAGAAAGCTAATTTGTGGGAGCTCTTTATCCGCATTTACAAGTGGAGGCCAAGAAAAATGCTACATAAAAATGTAACACAAATGTGTTTTACAGGGACGCCAATTGGGTCCGTGGCAACTGTGTTGGAACGGCGAGTGGCATGTTTGGAAGAGGATAATAGATTGCTTAGGACAGAGGCCGCTAGGATGGCCGAGGATGTAGAAAAGACTGAAGCGGAAGAAAAGTACCTTGTAGAAGATGCGATTAAGAGGCTTGGTATTAATATTACGCAATATTAGTCTAATGCTAATAAACTAAAGACCTAATTCGTTGTTTACCAGAAATTAAACTAATGATTGTTACAGGAGAAACGAACTCAAGAATAACATATATTAGCGATGAATTGCAAAAGAAAACGGAGGAAGCAGCTGCTCAACAAGAGGAACTTATGATGCTTGTTGATGAAGTGAAATCTTTACAAGAAGTTAACAAGGAACTCTTTGCGGAAAATACTGAGCTGCACAAAATTGTTGACACACTGAAGACTTGTCAGGATGAATTGACAACAGAATTGTCAGACTTAAAGGTAGGTATTTCGAACAAGACACAGTCATAGAAAATATTCGGAAGGAATAAAGAGTATGGTTCAACGTTTACCCATTTGTAGGACAATTACGTGGAAGTGGTGTCAATTCTTAAAGAGACGCAAGATCAATTAAGAGATGCTCAGAAAAAGAAAGACTCGGGAGCAGATGTTGTTTCAGTATTCGATTCACTGGCCTATGAGATTGAGAGCTCTGTTGCAAGACAAAGACGTGCCTCGGATTATTTCCGAAAGACTTTTGACACCGTTCGGTGTGCGAACACTAAACTGCATGATGGATCATTCTCCAACAGTAATAAAGCATTTAAATGTTGATTGTGAATTTGGAAAGGCTTAGGGGATATTAACTAGTAATAATGTTATTGCTTAATAATTTGAAGGCGCTTTGATGTCATCCGCATCTTCTTCAGGTTATCATTCGGGATGTTCAGGCTTGCCTTCATTGGAATCTTCGCACGAATTAGTCATTTTAAATTCAAGCATGACGTCCTGTCTCACTCTCGGCTCCGATTTAGGCTCATCCATCTGCCCCTCTCCAGGAGGCTCAACACCATCCGGAACATGGCGCCTCCCGGAAAAATTACAAATAGTCAAACCCTTAGAAGGTTCTTCCACTCTTCAAGTTTGGAGCGCACTTGCCACTCCTCATCTGGGGAATTTGCTGGATAAGCGACCAGGTGTTCAGATGCGAGTAGAAAGGCCTATGGGAGAAATTGGAATGCACGTAAGATTTAGCTTCACAAATCTTGCATGATTTTTGTTATTAATTATCTAAGAAGTAAATTTAATATCTTTCCAGCAAATCCTCTCTCTCACTGAAGCAGAAACTATAAGCACCTTACAAAACGTAGTTTCTACGCCAGCAATTTTTACATATGTGACAACTGCTACGAATTGGGATCTTCGTGAGTCGACAACAACCGTGTTTTCTGCGGACATGTCCACAACGGTAAGCACATGCTCCCTGCCATCCTCTCGCTCCGTTTCGGATCGGGGAAGTCCTACTCCTACGCTGTCAGGTACAATTAGTTGCAGTGGAAGCACAGACTTTAATATGCCAACCCTTCCCTCGACGGATCACTTAAAAATGTGTGAAACGCCACAAAATTCGCCAATGGACGGAAACACTCGTCCCTGTTCACCAACACTCTCAAAATCTGATCCCCGCAATAATTCATCTAGTCGTACTCTTAAAAGTAAGTTCTAAAAAGTATTATTAAGTTTAATTACTCAGTTTATTTCTACGTTACAAATCTGGGTTTTATTACTTCTGTTGCATGCATGCCACCGCCTGCCAAACTGCTATGTATATTGTATTTCAATCCCATTTACTGCCTTATGTTTTTGCATTTCTCTGTCAATGTACATTCAAAACATTTGACTGGATATAGAAAATACATTCTGTAATTTAGAAATAGTAAAGCACTGGTTAGTTTTAAGTTGCTTGAATGTGTCTATAATTTGCAGCGCTTAAAAGTGTGTACGACACCCTGTGCAACACGTTAGGAGGTTTGAGCCAGTCTTCCAGATCTATGGGACGTGTTCAACCGCAGGTAAGAAATTCTTTTGTTTTACTATCAAAGTGGTGTGTGACATTCACTGAAGTAACATTAGTAGCTTACCTTAGTTTGTGAATAATGAATACTAGTTGTAGTTGATGTAGTTTTTGAAACTAATAAGGGTGTATAATATGTCGTTGTCTTAATGTTAGTTAATCTTAACAAGGTGTACGTATTGCATAGAGGATTATTTAGTATTTTAATTTAGTACGGAAGAGGAAGATTTTCTTTTGCACTGCAGCAGCTTAGCTTTTATTTTAATGCTTAATAATATTATATTAATTACAATCAGGTACATGGTGGAGGCAGAAGAAATAGCTCACCTTGTGGCGTGATAGTTTAGTTCTGTTTTTGTATTTATGCAGTAAGTAATGTACTCATAGTTCTGAGACAGTAATAGCACATTAGTATGCACAGTCTTGTTGTACTCCCAATCTTTCTAAAAGTCTTTCTTTGTATTATGTACACATCTAAAACATTCTTTGATATTAAAAACGAATATATTTAAGTATTAATCTAGTTGAGTATAGTTTCCGTTCAAATCATCTAGGAATTGGATTGAGTGAAGATTTGTAAATTTTGAACTTATTTTGAAATACGATTGTAAATACTAATTCAATCGTTGCGTTTAATTATTTTCAGAAATATGATTTGATGACGAAGATTGGCCGCGTTGAAGTGGCTTTCGAAAGTAGTCGATTACAAGCACCACCGAAACCTGGAACGGGTGTTTTAGATGACATTTTACTGCATCCTCAATAATTTTTAATAATCGTAATGGTAAAGAGTCCTATTCATAATTTTGCATTTGTAATATATAACTCTACATTCATTGATTAACGGTATAGAGGCGATGGCTGTCTTTTATAACATCCTTATCTAATTCTGTCGGTTGAAAACAAAATTTATGTACGTCTCTGGCTAATAAAAGGAAAGATATAGTCTCTTTTAGATGAAAATGAGAATTTCCAAAAGTGTGTACTTAGAAAATGAGGTTGTAGGTATGAATAACTCACTTGTGTGATAATGTCGAAAAATGCGTTAAAGTGAAAACGGACACTAACTTACTATGGAAATCGTAGTCAAAACGTGTAGTGTTAACTTTAAGCTTTTTATCGCTCTGTAAGGAATACACATGAATTTCGTGTATTTTGCCAATAATAAGATAGTATATTTATTTTATTTGTGGATAGCTATATTCAGCTATTCAGCTTGTTAATGAAGTTATTACAACTACACTTAAGTACCTTTGCAATTGCAACCTTAACTTATAACTAGAATATGCGATTACAACCTCTATCACAACAAAAATACCTGCAAAATAGCCTGCCTAAATACATTCGTATTCGTAATCTAAAACTAAAAACGTAATAAATATAAACTAAAATATGGGTATTCTGTAATTAGTATTTACTATAGGAAATGAATTTTGAATTCAAAAGCTATATGCCTAGTATATAATTTTGCCATTTCGAAAGAATTATTGCCAGATTATACGCTTGGAGCTGCATGTATTTTTTGTGGTTAAATAGGAAACCGCTGTATTATATTACATCACAATTAAGTAAAGAATAAGTTTAAATTGTATTTATTTACTGATACTTTTAATTAGTGTTCTGCGTAATTGAACAAATTGTTTAAAGACGAACATTTACTTTACTACGACATCTCTGTTGTATGCGATCATTTTTAAGACGAATAACCCGATATTACAATTTACTTTTATCTTTGACAGCTTATCGAAATTAGAAACTTATCGAAAAATGTTGAAAATTTTTTGTCAAAATGGCTGTAATTAAGAGAAAATGTATGGAATCGGTAATGCAAACTGTATCTACAAGTTCTGTCTCCTAAACCTATGATATTTGATCTCCATGTTGATGACCTCTACATTTTCTGCTTACAAGTAAAGTACTTAATATGCGTAGCATGAATAGGTAGTTCGAAAATTGGCGAATTATAAATACATTTATTTGCCGAATCTGTCTACCTATTCCCATCCTATAATGCCATTGATTTGCAATTTGTGAGGAGTAGTTACCGTTACGGGAAGTATTTTATAAGCTAAATATGAATTCAAATCATTGCGAATACTTGTGTTTTATCAACATGTATGCATGTGTATGTTTAGAAATCTTTGTGATGTAGAATAGAAAATTGAGTGTTTAATGTTGTCACGCTTAAGGGACACAAAGTAAAAAAAAGTACCTCAGCTTGAAGGATATTTCACTTAATATCCTGAAGACATTTCCACTTTCACTTTTAGCAACGTTCCATGTAGCTAAAATAGTTTGTAACTTATACATAGCCATGTGTGTGTAATTATTTGAATTCCCATTGTCAAAGGTTGGTCAAAACGAATCGTCCTTTTTGGGGTTTTTGCATGATTGAACTTCACTTTAATCAGAGCTCTATTTCGAACTTTTAGTTTATTTAAAGATTGGGTTCTGTTTCTTAGAGATTTTAGCTGTAATTTATCTGCAGTCACTACCTGCAAATTTTATGAAGTAGGGAACACTTAAATCATTGTAGACTAACTATTATGTGTATTAATTCATTTTTGGAAATTCTGTTTCTTTATCCTGTCTTCGCTCTAACTTTTTTTATTTTAGACGCACAATTAAGTTAAGCCATTTAAATTGTGCTCCTTTACTATAGGTGTCTTTCCTCCGCTTTGAAAACAAATATTGAATCATTCTGGTGTAATGTTAAACATTGTTACAACTGACAAACCAAGACGGAGGTTTGCAGCAAAGTCAATATCATGAGCTTATCTCATGTATATGGATGCTGTTTTGTTTGTTGATTGATATAATTTATACACACACCATAAGAAATTCAGTGAAACAACGTGTTAGCATTACCAGTATCATTCATATGACACTATAGCTATCAGCAGACTAGTGAATGAAAGCCAACTGTGCATGAATGAATTTAATCTAAAGATTCAAATGAAAACAAAGCAATAAGCTTACGTTGTACATACCTCGCAAAAGGAAATTACTTACCTAAATTGTGAAGGGGATTTCCTAAGATCCCTTACCATATAAATATTTTATGTAGTTTTGCATGTAATTTAAATAGGGGAAATTACAATAGTGTCCTAGTAGAAGGCTTTCAAAGGTTCTTTTTCAAAAGCTCCTATTTACAAGTATTAGTACAATTAAAATAGAGTTGTGAAGTGATAAGTTTAGCATTTATTAATTGATTGTTTCTAATGTTGTGTTAGGTGTTACTGACATGGAAAGTACTTACAATTACATTGCTAAAGCAATTTATTAGTAGAACTTATGTTTTTTGCCTTCTTGGTTGCCAAACAAATCAATATACTGATTTATGTGCTTAAAGATTTACAGTTTTCACCATACATGAGCCATAAGTATATGTGCGTACTACTAATTAAGCAATTGTGAGTAGAAAACTTATCTAGTCCAGTAGTAACTCAAAATGCCCTCAATTTACGGATGTGCTATACTTCATTCTGGGTAAATCTAACCAACCCAATAGTAATAAGCAAAATTAATGTCTAATATAATTATTGTAAGTACCGATAATATACCATAACTGTCTACTGAGATCAAAATTCACTTTTGTATTATGTACGACAACGAATACGACCTTCAATATCTTCTAGTATTAACAGGTGGGGTGCCTATTTGGTAACATATTATAATATTGTAAGTAACAGTAAGTATAATATGTATCACTATCACTCACTTGCATTTGCAAAATAGTATCATAACTTAGAAAATATAGCTGAAATTGTCAGGATCATGTATTTATTACCTATTTGTCTTTAAAATATTGCTACATAGATGCAAAAACTGTGCAATTACCTGGGTAGTTGGGAACTAATGCATACGATACGAAAATCCCTTCAATTGCCTTGTAATGAGTTCGACTTATGAAGAATATGCAATTGTAATATTATTTTACTGCCTAATATGAATATATGGAAAATCATCGAATTCTGTCTTGTGAGTACTCTTGTTTGTGTTGCAATTTTAAAAACGTAAATAAAAATGCTGACTATTTACATTAGTACATATATAGTGCTTTACCTACCGGTTGACATTCTTTATAAACATCATACAGCAGTGGCAAATTGCATTTTTCTATGAAAAACACAGAGATGACTAGAAAACCGAGAAAAGAAGCATTATGAATAAAATACTGCCAAATTGTTGACTTTTAAATGAATTTATTTTGATTCTTTGACAATTACAGCAGACGATTGTTTATAATAATGCGAATTACATGTTTACACCGTACAAACTCATTTCCGGCCTTGTTTCAACCCTGTCTTTAATAGCAGGAATAGCTAAAATCCTTTCCTGAAGCTTTACCAAAGCAGGATAATTATCCAGGAGATTAGGGGCATTGATAGAATCAGCCCAAACTTGAAGAAAATTAACTAGGAAGAGGTCAGCCCAAGTGAGTCGTTTTCCCACGAGGTAATTTCCTCCATTCTTTTCGACCACCTCGTTAAATCTCTCCAGATAAAATGGGAAGACGTTACTCTTTAAATTTTCGGCAATAGTTTTTCTTTTTTCCAAATCGGTTTCTTTGTAGTAGGGTAACCACTTGACTCTGCACTCATGCATGTGCGTGACATATTCCTGGCACCGAGCATCCTCCAAGTCATTGTCACCGCACAAGTCAAATCTTTTCCCCAGTAATTGACCAATGGCTTGAGACTGGCTGATCTTCTCTCCGTCCACCTCCAGCACCGGAACTTGCCCCCAACCCGTTGTGGCTTTGTAGTCTTTCCATTCTTCGGTAGGTATTTCGTAATCTTCAAAAGGAACTCCGGAAACGAGGAACATCCACCGAATGGGTTCCCCCAAAAGACGAAGTTTAAAATATATCAATTTGTATTCCGACATTTTCAGATTTTCCTACCAAATCAAAAGAGGGCGAAATGTGATGCAGTTGTGAGACAGACTAATGCTACACGATCGATGCTGAGAGAACGACTGTTCTGTCTGTTCCCTAAAGGATGGACCACATCATACCATATAGGCATGTTTATATATATCAAGGTTACATTGTCAAATGGAGATTTTTTAAACTAAAGAAAGCAGAAATGTTATGCTTTAAGTATCCATTAAAGATAAATTAAGACCTTGGTAGTTGATTATGACACCAACCTCCCTTAATAAGAAACATTTAAAACGAAAGAATTAATATGCTTTTAAGAAAATGAAAGAAGGTTTTCTATATGCTTTCTCCTCTGAATCTCCATTCACCTATTTCAGGGAAATAATTGTTTGTGTTAAAAAAATGTTTAAAGAGAGGTGTTTGTATTTGAGTAAATTTCTTCACTTGTAGTGACGCGTATTGTAAGTAGTAATGACAATTTCAAGCAAAAGTGGCCAACCGCTATTGTTACGGTGTCTTCCTTCCCTTGCACTTGAGGCATAATTTTTATTGCAGTCACGTCACGCTTATCTCACATCAAGGAGCACAACTCCCATACATTATTGCAGTCTGAATCGTAAATTCATACTATGTTACTAACGATAATGTTTGTAATACGTATTACACATGTATTTGTACATGGATATCCAATTGTAAATAGGAAATCAATATCTGTTACGCTCTACATGAACTTAGATGTAGTAGTGTCAGACTATAAGACATTTATTCAGATAAGAGATAAAAGGACCGTGATAACAGACTTTCAAGTTCAAAGGTAAGTTTATAAGAATACGACCAGTACATGGGACATTTCTCAATCATTTTAATTCAGTCATTGATCATAAATAGGAAAAAGGCTTGTCATTCTCGTTGTCATTCTATTTACTTTGCAGAGACGTTTTGATTATATGTATGTAGGACCAATTACTGTAATAAAATGTCTACTGTCTACTCTAGGCAGTTGAATTGATCTTTATTGGTAGCGTCTAGTAGTCCAGCCAAACTTGTTTCTTGTTTCCCATCGAAATTGATATGTCTGTTATTTAAGTGTATTATTACATTATTAGTTTCTGTAATGCGGCTATAATCTCGTTTCTTTGTTAAGGTCACATATAATCAGTTCACTTCATATTGTCTCAAAATCTCAACTTTTGACCCTAATTATGAGTGTATAGCAACTTTGGCATGCTTAATGCACAAGGCAGAAATTTTTTATTCCACCATTATTAAAAATTATGGCGATTTTTAATGGCAAAGATCATAAACTATGTTATCTGCACTACTGTATTGAATTTCACTGCAGAATTCCAGGAGGCTATGCATATGTAATGCTCAACATTATCCTGACTCCCAGGTGCTCCTTTATACAGATATAGTATTTCACAGAAGCACTAACCATTAATGTCAGTAATATTGAGGGGAACCTCTCATAAAGTGGAAGACGAAAGCATCACATGGAAAAACAAATCATTATCATAACATAACGTTAAAGAACTTATCTATCCTTAGAAAGAATGTGTTGTGCTTTGCAGCAACGCAGCAGAACTGACAAGCACAAAGCACAACCTTTGTCACGTAGTAAAGAGAAGGCATGATCCTTAGGATTCTCACACTAAAAGGATTCAGATTATACGAAGGATTCAGTGCCAAATTTTAATGTCGAAACGAAAGCCACATAAACCTCGTGAACCTCATGAACGTGTCTGTGCTTATAATCAGCACTATACACTGGGACAAAAATACTACAGCATCTATCCACGAGTAAGGATCAAGCTAAGAACACTAAGAGTCTTCTTCCAAAAGTCTCAAGAGGCCAACTCAACTGAAATGACAGGGCGAACGCAAAGTACTGCATTAAACATATATCCACGTCTCAATTTCTAGAAGCGATTTGCAGGAAGGGGTTAAAGGAGAAATTGTATTGTTGCTTAAACTTGATCTCAGTTTCTAGAAGGGACACACAGGAAAGGGTTAAAGAAGAAATTGCATTGCTAAAATTGATCCAACGTAACAGAAATACTAAATAATGAAAAATTTTTATTTTGTTTTCAAAGTGGTACAGTTTTAGGGCTACACAGTTACTCTTATAACAAGTTCGAAAATATCTGTAGACTGAGCAACTGATTATATCCTTAAATATGGAATACTTTTTAATTCACTTCGCTATGAGTTTTTATCTAAACTAATCCTTAAATGCCATCTCAAGTGCATAAAATGATACTTATTTGACTTATCCTGACAGTCATAAGAGAGAGTTTATTATTATTTACTAAGTGGGACTGTTTATTTTACTTTTCCAAGTGGGTTTTTGAGTTTTGGGGGTCACGTCTCTTCAGTTGTCTTGTTTTGTCTGACAAGGATAGAGTCTTTCTTTTATGATTTGTCTTCAGAAACATTTCTATTCATGGTAAATCACAGCAGTTTCCTAGCAGTTTTTCAAAGCAGTTTGAGATATGACAGTCAGCTTGGACTTGGATGTGACTTGAAAGACTGCCCAACAAGCGAAAAAGCAGTCAAATTGACAACTAAAATTTTGACACTACAATAAACTACATCAAAGGCAACTAACCGGTCAAACTGATTTCGGTTGAGACTTTTAGACTGGAGACTCTAGATTTTAACCGAACCGAGCAGTTCATAGACTACCTAATAAAGTATTGACTAGAACTTTCGCTTCAGTGTCTCTATTTTCCTTTTCTATTTGGAGTGGATAAACGAACTATGTACGTGACAAGACTATTCCCAGCTTATTAGGACTGTATATTGCTGTATGTGACACTGTTTCCTTATCTGATTATGCACAAATGTCACATACAAACGTGAGATGACAACTTATATACCTATACAAGACACTCCACAATCCTAAATATTAGCATTGCCTGCAGAATTCATGAAATGATGACAAAACTTTGTGGATAAGTTCGACTGTGTTAAGTTCCGCATTTTTACACGGAGAATCACTACCGTCCTTATCGAAATAAATCCTGTTCCGCGCTAAAGCTTTGGAAAATATTCTCTGT
Source organism: Yoshiicerus persimilis (assembly GCA_020352615.2). Taxonomy (NCBI): domain Eukaryota; kingdom Metazoa; phylum Arthropoda; class Collembola; order Entomobryomorpha; family Tomoceridae; genus Yoshiicerus; species Yoshiicerus persimilis. The sequence goes on from CM036942.2 coordinate 1,556,451, forward strand.
ACATCCCCCGGAGAGATTATTTCAAACGATAAGACTGATTGTGAAATCTAGTTGTCTATTCCCCTAAACGAAATGCAAATCAAATACTAAATAGAAAGGCCATTAAATTAGCAAATCTGCATACAGTGTTTGAGGTAATTGAATTTGGTGTATTAGCAATTATTGTACGCATTCAGAAGGCAAAGGAAGAATTTTTTAGTAACGCTGAGAGGTTGAGACTCGAAGTACGTTACTTTATCAAACAGTGCAGTGTTTGATAAAGTGATAGATAAAATTAGATGAGGTAGATAGATAAAGATAAGAGCTCGGCTGCAGAGGTGACTACAGTTATTATTCATGTATTTGGATGGCCTAATTTTGTCACATTAATAAAACCCAACTATGGAATAGTATAAGAAGGGGGATTGTGCTCAATATGGAAAGATTGCTGTTCCTCAAATGTTACCTCAAAAACTGCAATAAACCCAATTGATGGATTAGAAAGGGTTTTTAATTTGACGTATACGGTATTTCAATTTGTTCTGGAAAAGCGTTTGTGGGCCACAAACACAGACTGGTATTCGAAATTAAATACTTATCATTATGTGATGTGGTAACATAAGTAAGCAGCTCCAGTTTCTATTTCTGAAACTAAATAAGTGTACAGATATTAAAACATGCATTATTTCCTTAAAATAAATATGTGACTAGATTTAAAAGTTAGGTTAAAGGATTTGCTCATAAACCGAATTTTGTGAAGGTAATAATACCAGGAGAGGTAGTCAAAACGGGGATACTCTACATTGTCTACATAAATTACAGCGAATATATAGGTATGCATATATAATGCATAAAAATATAGGTATAGAATATTCGTGTTTGCTTTAAACTACAAATTCGTAAAAACTGTGTTATCATCAGGGAGGCAGGGAGGCTAAGAAGTTCTATGGGCGTGTTCCTTAACTCACTTAGTGTATAAATACCTCAAACTTCATTAAAGCTTAAAGTTAAATAGCTACCATGTAATCATATTTTAATTTACGAAAACTTTTTTTATTTTGGGAAGGGCAATCACTGTAAATTCATATAGTACAGAAATTAAATAGTTCTTATTTTATATTATGTAAACTACCGTAATGGGCAATATAATATATACAAGTATTTAAGAAAATATATAGAATGTAACACAAAACGTGATATCCAATATATATTAGGTAATGATCTTAAACTCAATCGCTTAAGTCGAATTTAACCTAACCTGACCTATTTAAATTTCCTTCTCTTTTGAGAATTTGATTTTTTGAAGTTACATTATATCATCTCGAATAGGGATACGCATTTTTTAACTACGGAATTGGAAATATGAATATTGCCTAGCATTCATAGATTCGTGTAATCATTGTTATCGTTATCACTGTTCTGGAAAAGTGCCTTTAGCTTATATTATACTTTAAGATAATGTGATAAAAAATTGTAAACTTGAAATAGAATAATAAAAATGAACGCTAGCAATAAATGTACTGAGAAGTAACCTCTTAGAGAATTCATTGGCCGCTAGCACTGTGGAAAAGGACTTTACTCTGCATTCCTGCCTTTGAAAAAATGAGCAATCTAGCCAGAGTGATTTTGTGTTTATTAAGGTCTGTGGTCTGGTCTAGCGAAGCATTGTGATTATTATCTCTACCTTTATCCACATTTTATATGTTAGCGTAATTATATAGTGCAAAATTGTGAAATGTATGACAATGTACACGAATGCGATTAAGTTGGTAGGTATACAGGCTAATCCACCACCCTCTGCAAACACAGAGTCAAGATAGAGTTGTTTTCGATTAGTAATTGCATTACATGGATTATTAAGTAGATACGGTGAGGAGAATACATTAACTTCACACTCACTCGGAGCGCAGTATCAGATTTACAAGAGGTCATATAATTGGTATGTGCATAATAATAATAACAGTAATAAAGCAGCAACACTTTTCTGTAGCAGATAGTGTACCATGGCAGTTACATAATACTGTTCTTTAATCTCTCTACGTCGTGGTTTCACTAGCCTACACTTCTTCTCATCCGTTAAACCAACACATAAACAAATAGGATTTAATTATCACTTATCCTTATTTACAATTAGGTAACTATCATTCTCAGCTAACTTCTTTTATGTTTCAATCTCCCAGAACATTTATTAAAATCACTAAGTAGGTACCTTACCTATTTAACAATGACAACAATAGAAAAATTGCTTAATTAATCAGTATTTTATACAGAATTTCCATTCAGGTACTCAGGTAAGAACTTAGATTGGTGCTGCAGCGGATTATTATCTGTTTTACAGGAATTTCGGCAATTGGTATTATTTAATACCCTTGTGTAGCAGTATAAATCTTACAGTGCTGACAAAATAATGAACAGAGCTAATAGAGGTACCTTATTGTTAGCGCTCACAACCCAATTGCCATAAGGTATGGTATAAAATGGTTAGATTGCAGATTTGATCATAGCATCATTATTATTACACAATATCTAACATTCTTATACAGATAAAACCTTGGCATTGTAGGAAATTCATAATGTATGCGTAAGAGTACTTAATTTACGTAATAAAGCTTTAATTAATAGACAATTATAATGAGGTACATATTCAATATTTTTATATTAACAGTGTAGGTACCTTGGTACTAATAAATAGAAGAGTTTGGTGAAACAGAACGAAATTGATCGACAGATAGTGAGACAGTAAATATTTATTGTCTACTTATTCTTTCGATAATGGAATAAATCTCATACATACAAAATTAGAAAATCTACAACAAAATAAGGCTAGACTTGCGTTTTATTAGGTATATACTTGCGTAATCCTTAGTACCATACTACCATACATTATTAGGAGCAGGTAATAGGTACACATTCCAAATAGTAATATACATTCCAAACAGTATTCCAAGTAGTATTGTATAGGCCTTTTACACCTATTTCAGTCTGTTTCAATCTGGCAAAGCAAACTTTTTCAATTCACATTTTGTATCATTATTATAAATTATAAAGTATACCTACGTAGTTGCTAGCCTTACCTGTAAAATGAATATCTATCTATGGGAAATTCCTTTTCGTGCACTTCAGTTTTGATGTTCTAACTAAAGCGTGTATCTTAACTTTAAGGTAACTACTTCTAATAATAATACACTATGAACGAAATGCTACATCTTAGTATTATAGACAAAACTTGAAATTCAGCATTACATTTACATTACTATAAATGATGGAAGTATGCAGAATGTATAACGAATTGCAGAAATAATAACTTAAAGTTGAGTAAGACTGGTAAGAGTAAGGTGAGTTAATAAAATCTATTGAATAGATACTTTTTATAAATACACAGCGAATCCACATAACAGATAGTTGGATATGCTATACATTATCATTATCAGCAGTAAGATCAAAAGCATTGAAAATATTACATTGATTACTTTGCGGTTTTCTTAGAATTTGCAAAGCTTGCTCCTTACGTATGTGTGTTACTGTCCTGTGTTATGCATTTTCCTATATAAGTCATTCATTTTCAAGTATGTCAGTTTTCAACAATTGATTCGCTCGTTAGGCTTTATTTGAGGTGTATAGCACATAATATATTTTAATGAGTTCTGCATAGTAATAAAAGGAAACTTCAAATGCTTCAAGCTTACGATTACTAAGCTATATAAAATGTAGCTTTAAGGTAACGATTGGTAATATTGTATATGATTTCTTATATGTACCTAAGGGTACTAAAGCGATGATGTTTATTATTTGGGGTGGTAATACAGAAGTACTTATATGGAATAAAAAGGTAATAATGTGTATTAAATAAGCGCATTCCTTCACATTCTTTTACTACATCCTTTAGAAAAAGTAGCAGTCAAGTCAAGTCATAACACAGTTGCACTTTTCTTGTGATGCATTATTGAATGCGTCTCTTTTCATCACCAAATTAAAGGCCACGCCATAACATAGCCCTTATGCGTTTGAAAGGACTTGGATACAATAGAACTGCAATATAAGAAGATATAACAGTTTATTAAAAGAGAGTGTAGCACGACAGGAGAAGGAATATTGTGCAGTGACAACGACAACGACAATGGGATACAAAGAAAATTCGTGGCTGTTTGAATGCAGGTATGTACATTCTGTAGGTAGTCCATTATTATTGCATTAGGCATTGTTGTTGAATGTTGAGTGTGATATTTATGTTCCTCCTCCTCCTTCTCACTCTTCTAGTTCCGTTCACAGCCCTTTACTTCAAATACATTTCTTTTTCTCATGTCTTGGCCATTTGGCTGTTGGATAGAAAACTGCCTTCCTTAAATCCTGTCTTGTCTTGTCAAAACATTTCATCACTCTTTCGTTTTCTAAACAAGCAGTTTCAAAACACAATACTTTAATACATAAAATATCACTTAGTTTCAACAAAACACTGACACCCATCAACTCTTCTCTTCTCATTCAGATTCCACTGATATGGATACAATAATACTCCTAAATACACCATAAGTACCACTGCTAACATAAAAACCTAAAAGATATAATCGTGCTACCTACTGCAATGGCACAGTTTAAGTTTGTGTTTATACCACCAAGTGATACAAAATGGTAGTTAGCCTAATAGTTCCAAAACTTTTACCTCAACAAATACTTATGGAAGAAACTTTCATAAAGGAACCCACGAATTACTAGTAGAAATATTTTTAAAGTTAACTAATTTTTGGGATCTCCAATGACATTGTTTTCTTACCAATTCATCAACAGAAATATGACGGGTGGGCCAAATCAGCTATTTCAGTAAATTGTACCCTCAAGCTATATTTCCTGCACATGGTGCATGAAGCAAACACTTTTTGCTCTGCTAATAAGCAATTGTGAGTTATGTAAGCATTCTGTGCTTAACCTTCTGTTCTCACACGCTAATGGGGCAAATGAGACTGCTCTGAAAAGGTAAGACATTTATTTCTATTTAAGTACTCAATAATAATCTCCATTTATTTCACGAATCCATTTTTGAGGTTGAATCTATAAATTACAGTTCGTTTATACCTGACAGCTATTTTAGAAATGAAATTCATGCTTCTATTATTATAAACATAATTTCAACCTGAATTACATTGTAGTAATTGCTGATAGGTGAGGTAAAGATTGTGACATACAAATCATTAATACATTTATATGGTAATGTGAATTACAAATTCAATTTGTATAATAATGTACGTTTCCCAACGCATCTTATTAAATAATATTCTGGTAAAGGCTGGTTTTGATCTTACAGAACATATGACAAAAAATGAATAATTAATGGAGGTATCTATTCGTGGATATCGTGTTGCGGTTCCTATTGTTAAAACCACAAATGTTAAGCAAGCCCATTCACATAAATAATTTCGGTGCATTGGAATTAGAGTTCAGGGTGCATGAAAATAACAGTTGAGCAGATGAGATTGCAACTGGATAAGACAAGTGTCTGTCTACGTAGTAAAGTAGAACAGACGTTGTGGTTTGGTGTTGCATTTGTAATAGTTGTCGTAGGGTGTGAAATATTGTGGAGTGGAATTTGTCAGGTTCATAGTAGCCGTGAAATTAATAGTGGTTGGGGAAACAAATTATTTCGTGTTGGCGTTGGCAGATATTTATAGGCTTTTCTCTTCACTTGAACTTGACTGTCCGACTAAAGTTATTTAAAAGTCAGTCAGGAAAAGCTTCGGTCCGTGTGAACTGTGAACGCAAATATATTTAAACTCCTGAGCTATGATGCAATCCATTTATTGCTGCCGAGCGCTTTTGCACTAGGAGTGGAGGAAGTGAAGTGCAACTATTTTTGCCATTGCACGCAATGATACATTATTCGATATATGCTTCCAATTCGCAAATGGAATATTTGCATCAGTTAAAAACAAAGATTGCACTTTCTTGTGATTCGTTCTTCTCAAGCGCATTACTAAATCACGCAGAAGGGGTATGTCCATTAAGAACTACATGAATTTCCATTATAGTGTACCAAAATTATTTAAAGATACTCGTAAGCTAGAATATAGTTATGCAGCAACTATGCCTAGCCTAGGACATTTTCAGCACTTAGATTTTTCTTACCAAAACCAATTAGGTATGACCTTAGTTAATATTGAAAATGCATTAGTGTCGTTTTTCAACACTACATTAGATAAGAAGATATGAAATTTTCATTTACAAATGACTTAGGATAAGACTAGTGTGTTTTAAAAATATATATGTACCCGGTAACATATAGCTAAGTATACTGTACGTGGCATATGCGAAATAATTTCTCAAATTCTTAAGTGAGCTCTTCAACTGACATTGCAAGTACGACGCTAACTAGAACACTTACATACCTCAGGATACAATAAGCAGTGCTATATTCTTTAACACTTCAATTCATAAGCTACCCTTGACTTTGTTTGTGTACACTACAAACTAGTAATAAGCATGATAACACTTGGCAGTTGATGTGTAGCCAACCAAGTTAGGTTAAACTTCTTACAGCAGCGATACATTATGTACAAGAGTAGTAAAAGTAAAGCGTATACAAAATACCAGAACGAATTTATATCACTAGTGGTCTGGGTCATATAATAAGTCTTAAGATATTATTAGACTGATACATCAGTCTTCTTAGTATGTAGCGGTGTCGTGTTTGTAATATATTACAAACAACTACTTTATGCATAATAATAAGTAAACACACAATTCTATAGCTTATATCTTACATAGCAAGAAGCTCATTACCATTATAAAGTTACAGTACAGTATGTTTAGACATTACGTAAACAACTTCCATTAGCCCATTATTTTATTTCAATTTAAATCCACATTAGTAAGCAGTTACAACTGAATGGTGCTTAAAACTCTGGTTTTGGCCTTGCTTCTATTTTTCTGGACACTTTAGCTTCTTTAGTATACTTAAACCTTTGTTTTTGCTTTCCATAAGAATAAACTTCATTTGAATATTCAATACATTTGTATCATTGAGGATAATCTAACGCAAGCGATGGTAATCTAATCCCAGTCTTCATTTAGACATTCGCAAAGGATAACAAAAGGGAGCTAATAAATAGGAAAAACACAACTTATAAGTTGTCCTCTATCTATTCAATCTTTTCACGTAACATTAGTTCCAGATGAACATAAAGGATTTTCCTTCGGAATAATTAACACCAATTATCTCAGTCGAATTCTTTTTTCCCGTTTACAATCGAAATGATTTATTATTCATAAGCTAAGTCATAAGATTAATTAGGTACTGTGTACGCTATGGCCATTTTTTTACCGTTTGTTCATTGATTACGTTGCAACTTCTGTTCTGAATGGAAAATTCTTTAGAGATACATACATTTATTGCGCCCTATGCAACCCTATGTATTTATTGAGTTTTCTTTTAGTTCTTTTAGCAGTGGAAGTGAAATGGAAATAATTTACTAGAGTCGAATTGAAAACTCAATGGGTATTCATAATTAATAATAGATATTGCAAATAGATTCTGAATTATTAAGTATTCCACAAACATAATTGGTTTTGATTGCATAACACTACTGTATATCATGAAGCATGCATATCAATGGTTATCTAAAAACAGTGTATTTTGAATATGAATGAAGACAAAGGCGATACTGTGAACAGTTCTTCGAAACTAACAATGGAGTAATGATACTTATGTATCTGGAGAGTGCACTGGAGAAAACTAGTTTGGACTTCTTGAATTATTAACGACAAAGCAAAAGTAGAGCCAAGGAAAAGGAAGATCACGCTATCATATTACTTAGAGTGGGAAATGGAACACGAAAAGGTATTCTGTGTACTGCAGTGACAAAAAACTCATGAAATCCATGAGAGACATCAATTTCAATATGCATCACTCAACACCATCCCAAACGAAGGCGTCAGTGTCATCTTTTCTCTACTCTTCCATTTGACTGTATTGTAGTACTTCTATGTATAGGAATAAATTGTAATTGAGTAGTTCTAGTGAACATTCATTTAAACACCTCTACGAACTACCTATTGAGAAGTGGGCTAGGAAAAGCTGCAATCCTATTAATACTACCGGTACAAGAAAATGCCAGCGAATATGCATTCTGAAAGGAACGGCGAACAAAGAAAGACAAGCTGTATCAATTTGAACTAATTACCATTTGCATGAGCAACCGCGACTATAAATATTACTGGATGATTATGTGCTACAGATTGTTTTCCTATGCAAAGTTGATTTGTTTGTTCTTGTGCACATATACTGATCTAACCTTCTACATGAACTAAATACATAGGAACACTCGTGTTTTATTGCTCTAGCACTAATGAATATAGTATGGAGAGCAGAGAACACATAGGTGCACATGGAAGAGAAGCAAGATCAATAAGCTAATAGAATCATTAGCAATTGTACCATTGAATTAGTTATACTAACAAATACAATAGAAACGACGAAAGTCAGAGTCACAGAAACAATCAGGAGAGGAGCAGTAGAATGTGTACCATAAAGGTATACGTATAATAAAATCTGTGAACACTAACCTCTGAACTACATAAATCATTATACTCGTAGATCACATAACAAAACAGACTGGATAGAGCAGGACATGGAAATGTGATCCAGTGCACGTATGTAGGCAATAACAGATGAATAGTGTATGCATATATGGAAATAAGGTACATGCTAATACTGCTGAATGCTTATTAAGACACTCCTGGTACACTGCACATAGATACACACCTAGGTTCTCTGTACAGATGGACGGATATACGAAGAAGCTGTGAAATAGCGTGGTGCTACTAGTAAATACGTACATTGCATATCTATTGGAAATCTACATGGATTCCAATTGAAGATAGTGACTGTCGTTTAGTGTAGTGCAGTTTCATATTTCATCTTTGGAGATTCAAGTGGTATGGCCTGGCAGTTGAGAAGTGCTGGAGTTTAGATGGCTGGAACGTGTTCTGTGTCTCCATGTACTTGTGCCCACTTTGAATAGTGCAGATAGTAATACTCGACTCGAGTTCTGTTCTGTTGCGACTTTGTTTCTTTTGTGCGATGAGGATATCTGTGTTCGTGCACACACTGCACAGTTAGTGATCCTGCAGTCTGTCCTCCTACACCCAGAACAGCACAGGAAAGTAAGATAATACCAGACGGAGAGATAAGTGCACCTTCCTACCTTTGCCTTCCTCACTCTCTTCATTCTCTCTGCTCTTCCTTCGTCGAACTCAAGAAAAGGAGACGCTGGTCCACTCCTCTGTGTCAGTGTGGCTCATCATCTCCAACTCAACCTCTGCAGCATCCGCATCCTAACCCAACCAAGCCACCCACATCCTCTCAAGCATATGTATCATCTTCCCAGATCGTCTTAACCCATTATTCCTCCTTTCACTACTAGTTACTTACTAGCCAGAATTTCCTTTGTCCAACAGACAACTGCCGATTCCTGTAATCAACTGGATTTCCTTCCTATTCAACCTCAAGTCTGTTGCTTACTCACCACACAAGGAATTCAGATGCAAAATATAAATAATTACAGTTGAATCCGGATTCAACTGCTTTCAACACTTTTTAGAACTCAGGAGGCAGATATTCACAGCAAAAGTATTAGCCGAATCTGTTTAAATAGAATTGTTTAAGCCTTTAATGCGATAGCGTTACGTAATAAAGTAATTTTTGTAGAACGCTGTGCTCCTCACTAACTCGTACTGATAAGATTGCGGGAGAACACAATATTCAGAAGCCGATCGTGTGTTATACTGTATAAATAGAGCAGAGTCCAGTCTAAAGCCATTGATAAATCAACCGGCTATTTTTACACTCTCTGTGAAGTTATTATCATTATCACCTCCTGTCCATTCCAGTACAGTCTCCGACTTTCAGTCTATCCTAAACCAATATCAACCTGAATCAGCCAGTTTTTCAAACTATTTCGCAATTTTACGCTGGAATTGGGAAAAGAGAACAAAACCTGTGTCACACTCTTTCTATACACTCCAATTTCAATACTAACTCAAAATAATTGATACGAGGCCAAATTGCCCAAGAAAGAAACTGAATTGTCATTGTGAATCTATTCTCTCGCTCCTTTCCGTCTTTACCACTCCAATTGCAAATACACGACAACTTACGCACTTGGCAAACCAAAACCAATTCACCTTTGTACTACTACAGAAATCAGGTAATTAACCTTTTTTAATTCCACTCTATTTACATCCATCTAAAATTACCTGTTCTATTAGCCAACTCAGTATAGATTCTCATTTTTATATAGCACTATAATGCTAAATGTCAACAATTACTCTCTCAAAATGCCCCGCTTCCCATGTCTCTTCCTTATTGTATTAGATTGGAGTCCGCACTCGTTTAGCATAAGCTGAACAAGTTAGGAACATAGTATATTCATAAAGCACATTCCGCACTTTACTAGTTTTATTCAAATTTGCCGTAGTTAAAAACAGAACCGAACACAATGGTCATAGCAGACGGCTATTCTACAGAAATGAAAGACTGACAGCTCGTTTCAAAGAAGGAAACATCATCCCCAATTATAATAGAGATAATACAATTGAAAAGCATTCCATTAAAAATCTAGATTTGCATACGCATGGCAAGCAGCTATTTAAATAATAATGAGTGAGTTCAAATGTCAAATTGTCACACTGACAAATAAACAAGCCTAATACATGACAATGCTACACATAAGTCTACAATAGAATTGGTTACATGCATTTCGTCAGAGTCGGCAGCTTCTCTTCTATAAGTACCTACCCATATACAATAGCAGACTCTCTTATATTTACTTTATATATAAAGACTTAACTAAAATCTTAGCCTAAGCCAAAGCAGGAATACTTATCATTATAACTTTTTCGTTGCACAAGTAATTCCTAATGGTTTGTCATTTAACATTTATTTTTAATAACAGTCTTTAGTGGTGTATGTCATGTCAATAGTCAATAGGTACTGAAACAACTGAAATGACGAGAGAAACGCATTAGAAAAAGAGATTATGAGCATTTAACAATTTAAGGAATGAAAAGTCTCAGATTGAGAACTGTGTAGGTAGTCAGTGATACGAATTTTGTTTGTAAAGACTAATTCTGGGTATGAGGAAAGGGAAATACATGGAGACCCTATTTAGTAATGCACGCCCCGCTAAGCTATTGCTTATAATTGACTTCAGGCTTAAACCTAATCAGCATTAGTACAAACTATATGTTAAATACATTTATTTACTATCTATTGTGTTGGATTCGTAAATGATCATGTAATATATAATACGGTCTCATTTCTACACAGAGTTAGTAGAAAGATATATAATGCTACTAATGCAAAGGCTTACAACAATGTTGTACGTAGAAATATATAACAAATTAATAAATCAGCGCTGCAAGTGACAGACAGGTAGTAATAAAATGGATAATGGTAGTATGTAATAATAATGAAAAGATTGTTAGCAACGAATTTCCCTGTTGAGACTGAAGTGAGGATTTCTTGTCTCGTAATGTGTTGTGAATGAGTGAAATAATAGCATTTGGAGCATCTACTAACAAAGAGCTGAGCACTCACAAATCACTTTTGATTTCTATCCTTAAAATAACATCTCATTGTTGTAAAAACAGTGCTAGTGTTAACACCTACAGTAGGACTAGACTGACAAGGCATTCTGAAGTGTGCACTTGCACTAGTAGATACAATTTGTACATTGAGGAGTGCAGAGGGGTACGTGGTTCCGTTGTAGAACGTGTGTACTGTCAGTGTGTAGAAAGAAAAGTGCCTATAAATAGATACAATAAAGCCAGTTGGCTTTGGCTTTCTAAAAGTTCTGCATTTATTTGAATTACTTTTGGTGGAACATAAATAATTCGCATGTACAGACATTATTTAAGTTTTTCTCAAGTGAAATGCAATGGAAAAATTGTAGAGCAGAGCAGACACATCGTGTACGTTAGTTCTCATTTCCATTATATTAGCCTTTTGTGAGTTGTGAGTTAGAAAACGCCTCATTTGATGCAGATTTCCATGCACTTTCAATTTCTTTTATTGCAAGTCCCTCTGACTCAACCGCACACAATTGCGAAACACAATTAAACTAAATCGCAATTAAAATTCTGTATGAAGAACTTTGGATATGAGAAGGCTGATATTATTTCTAGCAACAAGAAGCAGAAATATTACATAATAGTATCCAAGAACAGTACAGTGCAGCCAATTCATCTGTAAACCAAACAGACCGGCACACAATACACAAGGATAAAAAAGTAATCAGTTTAAATAGAATTGCCTTTAACTTAACGTTTGTAGTTTGCTTTCCAGGAAAAGACGTTTTTAGCATTTATAGTTTGTAAATGTTCATTTGTACAGAGTTTCTGTATTGTGATGTGTGTGGCATATGCGTAGGCAAAAGAGTAATGCAGGGTGTAATAATAAATAATGGTATGGATTCCATTGGAAGTTTATACGTAGTTATAGGTTCACCACAGCATAAACTATGTGAAGGTGATGTACAGATCTAAATTGCATTGCTCCTGCCAAATGCACTGGAAATCTAAGTCTGTCAAATAAAGTGCTAGTTAAAATGCGCTATTTGGCAAAATCTCAAACCCCATGCACATAATCTATATTGCTTTGTGATTTTCAGTCTCCCCAATTTTATTGCACTCCTCGCTCTGTTTGCCTCGATACTTGTCTACTCAACAGTAGAGTAGGAAGGTAAGAACCAAGACAAGCAGTTTATGACGCAAGTTAAAATTACTTTAAACAAAACTACTGAATAGATCATCCAAGTACCTAATAGAATTAAATAGAATTCAACACTATACACTTTAAACATAAAACTCGGTTAAGCACATAAAAGATTATTATTGGACTTTTGCAAAATTCTAAACTTCATTGCTCTCGCTAAAAGCGTCATTTAGCACAAGAGCCCAAACAAAGTTTATTTTAAGTATTTTACTGCTGTGCTAAGTTTTAAAACAAATGCTTGCATTTATTGGGCCGTGTTATGAGACAGAATCTTTATGACAATTTTCCGCCGTCCTCGTGCACAGCCAGCCGGTTTCCATTTCGATTCAGTTTATCACAAATCACTGTATCAGTAGTACACAATTACATAACACTGCTATCATAAACAAATAATTACAGTATTCGTCACAATAAGTACCCATCGCTATATAAACTAGTTTTTTTGGGATTTCCAAGTATTAGCAGAATTACGCAAAGTAATGCATTAAGTGACGTCACCAAACACGTCTTGATAATAACACGTTTATAAATAATACATTTTTATCCAAAGCAAACATTTGCCATAAAGGGAAATGAACTGACCGATTCAATAGAAATTGAAATGCTCCAAATTTTGTTTATATTTCGTAGAAAAGATATTGCGACGAATACGGTACAACTTTTTATTTAGTAATCAACACAGGGAATAGTAGAAAAGCAAGTGAACATACGGAGACTAATTTTATCTAATTTTATAACTGTAATGTTCACATCAATGTTATGTAAGTTAAATAAATACACGTTCAGTTTATGGGTCCAATGCAACATTCATGTTTACTAACTATATAAACGTTTCATCCACTTTTCGCTTTAATAGTTCTACGAATCTGTAAAATACTTTATACTACTGATGCAGTGTGTCCTATAAAAATGTAACTGTCTGTTCCATTTTATATGGTGCTGGAAAGCTCATAAAATGGAATTGTTGACATTATAAATTGTTGGCACATTTTTCCCATAATTCCCCAAGTTTTATGATAGGCAAAATTGATCAAATTCGGAAAGGTGATCCGAGCAATGTTTGAAATAAAATTAATCAAATATGTGACCTTTACTTCTTAGTCTCACCATATTTCAATCAAGCTTTGCTCAATGTATCTGAAAAATATTCTCAAACCTAGAAAAGATTTTGAGCCACCCTTTCTACACTGTTATTTATGAGGCACGGCATGGGATGCTAAATCTAAAAAGTGTAAAAGTAGATTGATGAAATATTATATTCAATATTACATAAAAGTATCAAATTACCAGGTTATTTTTTCATTGCGGTACTGCTTTACTAAATTTGATTAATAAGTATCAGCAAAAATATGGAGTATGGACTGTAATTTAGTACCGTCTAGTATCTTTAAAGTTGCAATAATCATGACTTCATGAAGGATGAAATGCACAGCATAGGATGGAGACGGTTGCGAGCGACAGAAATAAGTATCCATTTATTATCAGGAATAAGATAGCGACAAGTGGCAATTTATTGTGCAGGATAGAATTACTTACTTACGCTGTACTATTATTGCATCGATTGTCTGTGTACTTGTGTTAAAAGTCACATTGTAGGCACCGATCCATTTATATCACTCACTCGCCTCAAAGGACCTTAACCATTTGCATCGAATCGATGTGTAGAAGCTGTGTGCTGCAAAGAACAACAGGAATAAAAAGCTTAGTGTAAAAACACGAAGGAATCTGTAACGACGTCTTGCAATTCAATTCTGCTTGCCAAAGACATAAATCTTTCGGTCGGGAGTCGTGACTTTAGTGCAGTCAAAGGAAATAACGAGAATGTAATCAACTGACAGGAATTAGTTATTTAAATAAAGCGTAATTACTATTCTCAAGTAAATAATGGTAAAGACAACTAAACAGTTCTTTCCCAAATCAAGTGAGATGGATGCATTTAAATTTAAATCTACTCATCTTTCTCAAAATGCTATAATGAGGAGGAACGAAATGTTTGCTGTACTGTGCCAGAGTGGCATCAATCAATCGTAACTCGAAAGACAAAAGACTTATTCATGAAAAAGTGAAAGTTAAGGTCAAATGACATGACATAGACATAGAATATCCAAATGTATACAATCAGTGCTACATATTATTTCTATTCATTGTACTACAACCCCTTTGTTAAGTAATCGCATGTTAACTACATTTACTCGACTTGTGTAATTTAATTATGCATGAAATCACTCTGTATTTATTTACCTTGTTATACTATTATGTATTACTTATTATTCCATAGGTATATAATAACATATACAATATTATGTCTGTTGTGACTGTGACTTGTGACGTTACCACATACGTTCTAGTCCAATTGTATGACCAGACCGGTGTGCTATTATTAATTACAATTAAGTTAGAAAATACTCCTGCATTTTAATCATTAGCTATCAGGAAACGCTGTCCATTAGAAAATCACAAAGTATCCGTCGTTAAATATTTCAAAAGCAAAAACAAAGGAAAAAGTAGTTTTTGTTCCTAAATATTTAAAACGTTTTATGATAGACCTTTTTTCTATAGATGTGATTTTTTTCAGAAAGCACCACCGATTTAAACTTTACATCGAAATAATAAGTCTTGTAAAACAGGTCACACAATCTGCCCAGGCACATTGTAGATTAAAACATATATCCCAGGAGGATTGTCTACTTGTTCCTTTACAGAATTACATAAGAGGAATAATATATGTAGGTATATAATTAAACAATACATAATCTGTACACAGATAGATGCTTCTATAATCTGTACTCTATCTTGAAGATTGAATCTCTTGATCAGGTAGCAATAAGGTATAGAGCACATTAATTTGCCTAGCTGTGCCTCTGCCTGCTTGCTTATTTGTAAATAATGTGATGTTATGCTTACATAGCGAGTGTGCTCTTATTTGTTTTGTCGTGTCATGAAGTGATATTGGCAGAATTGATTTGATAGATCCATCAGCCTTAGGTAAGGTTATGGCATGACATCTCTTGCATTCAAGTACACATCTTAAATAAGGAATGCTTAGCATATCTTGAGAAATTAAATCATTAAGCAAGAAAGACAGTTATTTACATAGAGCATTGCAGCAGAGCACATAAGACATACACGACGAGAAGCGAGGAGCACTCGACGAAACAAAAAGAGGCATCAAAGGGCATGAATGAATGACTTGGGACCATTTGAGAATTCATTAGGATTGTAAACAAGTCGGAAATTGCATTGAGCTGTATGAGTACAATAAAAGATTAGTTTGGGTAATAAATGGGCAATTGCTTTAAGGCAGACATGCGAACAACGCCGATTGACAGCTACGTGAACGTGAAACTCTCATTCTGACTGTGAATCTCGCTCTCTCTGTCTACACGACACACTCCTCTTTCCTCAACTCTTATCTTTTCCTCCTTTATCGCCTATTCTCATTTTGAGTCATGCAGATCACACTTTTCTGAGGGCAAACAATTAATCCATTTCAATTCGTCCTTTTCATTACTCTTTATTTGGTCTTAAGAATTTACTCGACAGTTGTTCGCAATAATATTGACAACATGACCCATTAAAGAATTACAATTATAAAAGTATCTACATTTCATTTTCTGCTTAGAGAAGCAGTAAAATGTCAACCAACAGACAATCATGTCAATTAGGATTGTGGCTCACACTCTGGCAATGTATAAGTTCCTGTTGCCAGCAGTATTTCCTTAGGCGCTATTTTAGACAAATTTTAGCATCAATGTTAATTGAAACACGACAAAGAGAAATTTTATGTCTTAATGCTAGCTAAGGGTTTACATAAGTAATCCTTTACCAACAGACACCAGATGCCTACACAAGAACCCCTTTTTAGGGCCAGACACATAATATAGTACAATAAAATTAGAAAACTATATTGTCTGCGTTAAACATTAGAAATAGCTTTTGCTTACATAAAATTTCGAGTCATGGATCCCTAAGGCCTTCATTATCAGGAGTGATCTCTGCTTCTATACAAATTAGGTCAACAAATGTAGTATTACTGAAATGGTTTCTTTTTGATAAGAGTTGAGACGATATTTACAAAAGATGCCAAATGCCAAAGAAATTATATCCGTTAGTGTGCAAGGACATTCATTATGAAAGATTTAATTCCGTAATTTTTATTTTTATTTGCAATCAAAGCCATCCGAACATATCTGCAAATCGTGCCAGATTTTTTGGCTTAGCTGACAGTAGTGAGAATGAGATTTTGGACTAGGCCACACTAGTTAGCAGAAAACCGCTAACAAAAATTGAAAGTCCACCTGAGAGCCATGAGAATTTTGGCATGGATGTTGACATCCGTTGTTTCATTTGTATTAGTTATGAATGACCACTTGTTTCCCACTAGCCCGTCTTAGCACTGAACATTAAGTGTGAATTATTTAGTTGATTTGTCATTCGATTCGAGATAGGGGTACGTGTACGAACCAATAATAAAGTTATCTTTTGAACAAGTACAATGACAGCTACCTTTTGTTGAGAAGGAATTTTGGCGACTGGTCTTAAGAGACAGAGCAAATTCTTTCCGAAGGTTTTGTGCATAGGCGAGTGAGATGAAACCTTGATTTTCGCTTTTTTTAAAATTGCATTTGCATTTGTTATAATTTCCCAATGCATGTTTCGATTAAGACAGAACAAATGTTTATGTTTTTACATTGTAACAATTAGTAGCTGGGCAATGTCAGATGAGAAGACCTACAGAAGCATTAAATGTAATAATTCACAAGTACAAAGACATGACGCAGATAATTACAAACATTATTTGAATTTGAATGGAGATACTTTTCCTGTGGTCAATTAGGGTAGCCCAGCTAACTATACTTAACGAGTAATGAATCTTATCGATAGTTGAGTTAAATTAGATAAACAACAATTTATAGCAACTAATTTAGATAGCAATTGTTGGAGGTAATTAATTATTGTCCATTATTGTACGATGTAAGATGAGAAAAGATCGTATTTCTAAAATGCGTTTTAAGTAGTTAGTACCTAATCGTGCAATTCGTACAACACCTTTATATCTTAACGTTATCAGTGTAGTGTAGTGTACTAATTTATGTAGTCTGCAGTAGATGAATATTTAGCCACCTACCCCACAATGAGTTTCTTTTTTCAATGTTAGGTCAGTATCATTTATCAGGACATGTATGTGTAGTTAACACACATCTGTATCTGTAATCACACCACTATCTTACAGTTATGGATATCCCTGGCCTCGCTACATAGCCTACAATTGAATCTTTACAGTCTGCAATCTTTACAGTCTTAAGGCACATACTTGAAAAGTGAAAAAGGCTTAGTCATGTCCTGTCTTGCAATTAAAATAGGAATGCTTGATATTCAGTGAAAAAGACCTTGACCTGGCACACACGCCTAATCTAAAACGTTAACAACAAATCCACGTACAACACTGCTCTGACACGCTTCAATACTTTACACAATGAACGTTACATATTTTAAAATATCGAATTTTAAGTAGTTAACATCATTAGCTTTATAAATTCTCATTACCTACATTACCATTCTGTAGTTTTTGCCTGTTTTCTGTATACTTTATGTTCTGTATGCAAATAAGAGTAATGTAGCGTACCTACTGACACTGTGCACCAGTATTTATGACTTTATTGCACATTTGACGCAAACGGCACAGCAAGAATGAAAGTATGGATCATTAAGCGGTGTTTGCAATGATATTACAACATTACAGACTTTAGATATGGGAACATAATGCATAATCGGCTAAGTTAATTGCAAACTTGTAACTTGGGCACCTCCTATTTCTATAGGAAATAAACTACTGTTAATATTTACAAACTCAATTTTCTATCAGGTAATTTGTTTTCATACAATTAATAATACTGGACAAGCAGATAATTACAAGGCAAATGCTTTGTTTGGTTAAGTACATGGCTATGTACACCAAGTAGATTATTAAATGAACTGAACATCTGAAAAACTAAGGAAACTTATTTGGTTTCCTTTGTGTCTTTTTATCGCATTCTGGATACAAAGATACAATTGCTCTATTTCTGAGACAAAAAATGGATCGACCACAATTGATTCATATTTGATTGCTTAGAAGCGTCATAGGGGAGTCCATCCCACAATAACTAATAAATTACTGTCTATTCTGGCAAAAAGTCGAGAAATTAGATGCAGGATCATTCAATGATGTTCCTTGACTTTGATTGCACACCTTTCGACAGGTCAGCCAGGGAGGTAGTCTCTTACGTCTAAGTAGCTATTACTCTGACATCAGTCACGTCACGAAGTGCATACAGGAATGTGAGAGTCACTTAAACAAACACAAGTGCCGATAATAAACACAGACAACTCATTCATAGTTGTAGTAGTGCAAGTACCTAATAGGAATTGCATACATATTGCTCCAGGCTCTACCGCAAAAAATCACTCCACTTACTTTGTAGATATGTCTTTCAATTTCTTCTTATCTATGAACTCACTAGGAATGCTTGCACTACCTGCGCTTTGTGTTTGTGTGTTGTATTCATCTGCAGGGGCCATGT
Organism: Yoshiicerus persimilis; assembly: GCA_020352615.2. Taxonomy (NCBI): domain Eukaryota; kingdom Metazoa; phylum Arthropoda; class Collembola; order Entomobryomorpha; family Tomoceridae; genus Yoshiicerus; species Yoshiicerus persimilis. Next base: position 1,575,756 of record CM036942.2, read on the forward strand.
AGTAATAATTACTTTAGTCGGAGTAATTTTCAAATTTGAGACCGCAATAATTATTCTGTTAGACATATAACGGTTTTTTCTCTTATTTAGAATTCTACAAATGCAATTGCTATAATCTGTAATGTCTGTAAGACATCAAATATACTCATACGAGTACATGTAGAGACAGTTGCAAAGGTTCAGGACTAATTATACTAATTAATAGTCAATGCAAATATATGTTAAGTTGAGTCAGGCAAGACATACAACATACAGTCGGAGGGAAAAGACAAGAAGAGGAAATAAGCTGTGCTCTAGGCCCATTTTTAAGTAAGATCGGCGTGGTTTTGTCTTGGTATTATTTACTTGTCCATAAAAGACACCGGGATATAAATCCGTTTTAGAGTATATGTTATCTGGAGAACCGGGACTGGGGAATCGGACACACGGAACAACGGGCAAAGGTCACATACACCACTGGTATCAGATATAAATATTTTTCGTACTATTAATAAGTATTCTATTGAGAGAGCTGGTGACCGTGGGTTAGGAATAAGAGGGACGCAAGTTAATAGTCATTAGGGTAACGAGTTGACTGCCACCGATTGCAAAATGGCAATGGACCACTTTTTAAATAGTTCATTCAGTTATCTGAAAGGTGTATTCTGTTCTGTATTCGGTTGAGAAATAAAAATGAAGTTCATTGAGATTTATGAAAATCTTTATTAGGACCACTGTGCATATTTCGCAACGCTTTAGTGAGGTAAATTAAAGAAAAACTAGTTTTATTTATTCTACAAAGTGCAGTATGTCCAAAGAAAGATGTTAAATACCTAGTATTTCTATACAACAATTTTGTTTCTCCTCAGACATAAAAAAGCTTCAAAACTGACCTAAATAAGAGCAGAATGTTATGTATGTCTGAACGTAAGGCCAGACAGGCATACAATGTTCCATGATGTTTTCATTCTTGGGATTATTTGTATTAAAAATATTCTAACCCGTAATCCTATTACTCTAACACGACGTAATTGCATCCATGTAAATAGTTCTCCTGAACTGGAAAATATTATGATTAATTAATCCATTGACATTTTTAGCGCTATTATCTGTTATTCGACATGCATAATTTAAGTTTACATTTATTTATACAACTCAGAAATTCAGATTGCAATTACACGCAGTAATGTACACTTGTGCACAGTACTGCGTATGTACATGACCACAACTACAACTATGTGTTACACTACTGCACTGGGTTTTATACATCTTATTTTTATAAAGCTCTAAAAGTTTTTCTAAAGAAGTGTGGTTAGAAATGCAAATGCATGGACACGAATTCCAGAGGAAGATTAGTGTGTCACAAGATCAAAAAGTCAAGATCACAGTGTTGATTATTATGACACATTGCAGTATGGTTTGGCTCACATTTTTACTGTGCCAGGCATGCTATGCTTCTCAGATTTCAACTAGGCACGACTGGTTTAACTTGTAATACTGGTAGTAAGTTGACATATTCAGCATTTCAGCATCTTTGCATTTAAAAAATACATGAAGTGATAGAATGGAAAACTAAAGAAGGTCGAATCCTAGTGTTTCGGTTGCATAATGCCGGAAGAAATGCAAAATTTTGAAATGAATAGTTTCATTTATTACTTAAGTATTTTTATTTAGCCAATTGATCTGTCTCTGAAGATGTCAAATTATTCTTTAGGCATCCTTGATAGACGTTTGTTTGTAAGGAATTTTGGCTCATGCTTACCTTTAATAGGAATAGAATTGCGTTGTGTTGAATAAGCCGAACAATGACGCGTTCATTATTGAATTTGTCATGTACGGGCAAAAATTTTAATCTTGATTTGGTGTACAATATTTTGATAGGGAAAAGCCCATGATTGAAATATGACTACAAATAATGTGTTTTTTGTTCAGATTCGGTTAATTATTACAACCGCCTGCAAAAGTCTCAATATTGCCCAATCATCTTTTGACGGGAGGAGAAAAACTAAAGGAAGGACTGGAACCTTGAACTACCTACTGGAATAGACGAACGGTCTTAGAGAAAGAGACGCAGAATGAAATCGTTTCTTGCCTTTCTCATCTTTGGCATCTGCATCGGGGCAAAGAGTGTTGCAGAGGCTGCAGACGGTAAGACACATTTAACGCTGTCAAAACTTTCCATTTGTAATATTAATTAGTCAAGTCACATGCCACGGTGTACCTCCCGGACTGCCCTAATCATTGTTTGTTGCCTACAAGCATTTATTTATGCATCTGTTAAATATTTCTGTTTAGACTCGTCTATAATTAGCTCATTGCAGAGAAGAATTCATGAGTTTGCATTTTTCATGGATTGTAAAGTGGAAAAAATCAATAAGTTCATAAAGAGTTTTAATTTCTTATAGATAGTTTTTGCATGAAGTAACAGCTCAATAATGCTATGAAGTAACAATCGAAAAGGTGAATATATATGCTAAATGATCACTACTAGAGTCTTAGACAGACCTGAAGGAAAGCGGTTCTTGAAGATTTATTTAGTTTCAGTTTTTACTGCTATCCTGAAAAATTCTGACATTTATTTATGTGTAAATTGCGACTATTTATAGTTTACTTAACTATTTATAGAGAGAATGAGTGTAAAAACTCTAAATTGAGAGATTTTCGTTATGGGATTGAATTACTGCATAAACAGACAGATTCTCGAACAACCAGTAAGAAGGTGTGCACGCCCCTGCCTGAACTGTTCCTTGTGTACAGATATTTCACATTCTCATACAACGAAATCGACACAATGTTTTTCAATTCTCATCCATGCAGGGTTTTTTATGTTTATAGTTTTTCCTTATTAACAATGCTTTTTGATTGAATTTCCTGACACTCTGTGAGAAGTCTCGCCCATATGTAGCAAATCATTAAATACTATTGCTTGTTAATCATTAAAGCCTATTAATTAGAAATACCATAAATCATATTGTAGGCAGGTAAATTTTTTTCGATTTGCATATTCACAAATATATTATGCTGAAAAGCCATGTATGAATACTTTGATTAGTAACGGAAAATTTACTTTAGCGAACCAGAAATGGACATGTCTACAGATAATTTAATTTTGCAGAATTAACTAAGGCGATCATTATTTAATGTTCGGGTTCTGTTTGCTGCTGAGAATTAAACTAGAATGTTAATAGTTAATGACCTAATTAGCGCCATCATCAACTGTGTAATTAATGTCAATTATAGTTACTCTTAATTAAAGTGTTTCAATAATTAATTATGCGTTATATTTCTTGCTGGTATATGATGTGACCCAATTGGATCCTGATGTGGATTAACTTGCACGCATTAGTGCTACAATTATCATCTTGATTAAAAATGCAAGGTTGTGCTTTATTGAGTGTAAGCATGTGATGTGCAGACACATCTTATTAAACTTATTGTTAGTCTTATTTTTGCAACACTTCTCAGTGAATTTCAATTAGTATTACCATTTAGTATTCTCATGAATATTTATTTATAACTCAAGCCATCATTAAACCATTTTACCCGCAGTATATCCTACATTTAATTGCTTATTTGTCTTACCTAATAATTGTGAATTACCTATATTCACGCCATAGGTAGTAGGCCTAATATGAACAGAAGTGCAATTGTTACAATTATAATTTAGTAATAGCAGGAGCTAATAAATAGCATATTTGACGCCTTTTTAATTTACGCTTCTATGCAGCATCCTAAGTAAAAAAACGCAGTCTCACCGTCCCTGTGTGTTTATGAGGGCCATAAGTAATGGTAATAACATATATAAAAAGATTTGCGAATTTCAGTTATGTAAAAAACTAGTAGGAACCAGATTAAACTCGGTAAAAATGATTTAAGCAAATTGTTTTGCTTTTATTTTTAACTTCATAAACCCACCATTATGCATTTAGGTAGTTTGAGTTAATCCAGTGGGCGTGAGTTCGTAATGTTATTGACTGCTAGTTAATAGTTAAAATTGTACCAGATTAAACTTGGGAAAATATATTAAACTAGTGCAAATATATATATAATTAAATATATATAGTATATGTTTTTGCAAATACCTAGTTTTGTTTTTATTTATAGACTATTCATAAAATAGGATTAACTATTTGCGTGTGAGGCAATCTAGAGTTAAAAATTGTAGCTGATTAAATGAGAGGACTGATAATTTTAATTGTCAGAACTGAATGCAGTTAAATGTTCCAATGTTCGTGATCACCTCAAATAATTGGTAGGCCAGCAAAAACTCCTGACGAGCCATTAGCCTACGTAATATCAATTATCCCAAATAATCCTTTAAAAATAGAATTGCGGTCTCGAGTACTTTTGAAAACAGAACTGCATATAACATCAACAGCGAAGAAATGTTTTGAGTCTCCATTATTAAACAGTGCTTTTATGCAGATTGACGATTTATCTATACTTAGAAACTATTTCAGCAACAAACTGCGATAAATATTGTAAATCACTGACAAATAATTTCAGTATTACAAAATTGAACATTTTTGGTTTCTGTAATCTTTTTTGAGCATTTTAATCACACAACTGGGATTAAAAGTAATAACGGTAACATATCCAATAGATCTTGATGGAACTTAGTACCCAATTGAATGTGAATGACATCTCCGTACTACAGTAGTCCCAAGTAACTCTTACTAAAGCGTGATATTTGTGCATGCAATGACCTTCGTAACCAAAAACGACAACTGATTTGCTAACGTACTTATTATTTGACAACTGCATAGGTGTGAAAACCTTTGCAAAGGTTGCATTCTTATATGGATTGAGTATTACTTGAAGTGTTGAAGTTTTGTTCGGTGCACCTGTATAGCTTACTGTTAGCACTTCATAAATTGTTTACGTTAATCACGAATGATGCATCATTTTATTTGGATTGCCAACAAAGAGGAGGTGTAATGATTTATGAACCGACTTCTCATACCTGCTTCAGTTACAAAGACAGGGACATTCTACTCAGTAATTTAGTGGCATAGATGGAAAATAACTAATTTGCAACTTGATCCAATGTCACTGAAATCTTACCTGCAAGCAACAGCAGTAATTCAACTAAGTGCTCTAAATAGTAAAGATGCTCTCTAAATAGAAGATAGAGAAAATTGGCGACCTCTTCGAAATGTTGTCACTAATGAGCATCCAGTTGTTTCTCTAATTCTATAGTGTCACTATTCCTTAAAAGTAATGATGAATTAAGAGTCAGTATGAGTTCTTGGTGTAAGTGTTCTTGTAGTGCTTTTAGTAATGCTTGTTACAACGACATAATCGTATAAGGTGCTATTTAAGCAAACAGAACGTTCTGTTACTGTTTCGGCTCTTACGTAATGTTGTACTGAAGTAGATACTCCATATAGATGTACGATCTTGAATTGAGTGTTATTTTTATTTATTTGCTACGTTAGGATAGTATTTATAATAGGAACACTTCTCAATATGTAAATATAATGTATTCATTGTATTCAGTTAACTCAAAGTGACATTGAATAGCAATTCTCCTTACTACTAGACTTGACATTCAGAATAATCTTAATTTGCTCTGTTGACTGTAATGTGTCAGATGTGAGTTCCTAATCTCATTGCCACAATTAGCACGTGAAGTCTGTCAGATAGAGCATGGGAGGTAGTCCCACCAAACCAGTCAGTCTCAGATGCGTCCTGAAGGATGAATATCAATACATTTAAATGTACTCCTATCAATACATTTAAATGTACGACATGTTCAAACATACATTTTTATCAGCAATTTTATCAAAATACAAATCTTCCTTTTCTGTCCCAACTAAAATTCAAGTATTCATTCATTGTGTGCGCAAACTTAATAATAATGTCTCAGGCAGGACTAATGATGACGAACATTTTTGTAACGAGTTCTAATTATCTATGCACAACATGGGTTTACTAATTCTTAAGATAGGTTTACAATTACAGAGATCATAGAAAACTGATGGAATTTAGCTATGCCTCCTTTCAAATTATGACTGACTAGAAATTTAGAAATTGGAGTTATTTTGTGCGGAAATAATTTAATTGAGTTTTTAAGGTTTTTGGTATGTTTCTTTGTATGCTATGCTTTAGTACAGATTCAACTCAGTTTGTAGTAGTTCATTTACGGTACAGTGCACAAAGTACGTGATATTTACTGTTTCAACTCGGTATTGGTATTTCTTTGTATTTGGTCGTGTGTGTATTTGTACCAATTTGCTCCTTGTTTTGTCCGTGGAAAAAGGAAATGTGATTGTAAAAATAGATACTAGAATTTTGCATGCCATCCTGTGAGATGTGACTGCGAGTGAGTAGATAATGAGATGCAGGTGCCTACTTATTTGCGTGGTGGTTCTCTGACCTAGCTAGTCCACTTCCAACTGACTTTCGTTTTCATTTTTTTAAATCGCTGAATAATAAACTTAGTTCAAGTTCATGTCGTACATACGAGTCTGCAGGAGACTGACAGTGGACACAATGTTACCAATGGCACGACAGAGAACGGGGTTTTAAATTCTTTAAGGAATGAACGATTATACATTCGCAGTTGATACATAGATGTGTAATCTTGTAAAAGGTATTATTTATACCGTTTGTCTCATAAAATGCATTTTATACATTGTGAGGAACATAGCAGGCAGAAATACAGAAAATCAGCATTTGCTGTCCTGACCATAAGTACTTAAATGTTTGATGACCATTACGAAATTGTGAAACGTTACTTAGTCATATCACGTTAATATTGATTAATAAGACCTTTTGTCTGAATTCTGAATGTGAAGCACGTTTAGTGGGCAACTCTGCCATTGTTATTGCAGACAGACATTGTACCAGGGAATGTATAAGTCGCAAATCGGGAACGCTTAATTAATGCATTAATAAAGTGCTTCCTATTTAGGGTTAAAATTATTTTATTGCTCTTTTATGAAGGATGTCATCTTTCACAACTCTTTTTCATTCAATCCTCATCACATGTGTCTCATGTCCAATTCAGTTTTATTCATAGGCTATTAAATACAGAAAAATAAATTGCTACTGTCCCAGAAGCGTGTTTCGCTACTTATTTGCTTCACTATACCGTACTATTTTGGCTTACCAAAAAAGCTTCCCTTGACCAATTCTCTTCAGTTTCTATTATTTTAAATGCTGACAATCATTATTATTGAAACACTTGATGGTTTTTAATGATTATAATATAATTTTTATAGTAGTACTCATAGCAAAAACTGCAAAACATGCCAGCATTTTTATTTTGAAATATTTTCGACATTTCCCATGATAATGAACTTGGGTTTAAGATAATAGAAATATATATCATGTCTATTTGTTTTCAAAGCCCCTGTTCACCTTGTACACGAATTATAATAATGGTATTAATTAACTCCAAGCATCAAGCACTGCACTTAATAAATGTTTTTAAGCTTGCGAAGAAAACGAATTCAAATAAAAAGAACATGCTACCGTACAGAGAACAAATGTCATTGGAAAAGCGGATAATGGATATTGTATAGGGAAATGCAGCAAGGAGAATCTAACATGTAATTCTACTAAATGTCAGTCAAGTATGCACGTTAGTTGTGTTTATTACGTAATGGACAATGATTTGAAGAGTAATATCTGAAGACCATTAAAAGTATAACAACTACTAGTTTGTAAAGCGTACTAACAAAGGCCTTCATTTCCTTCCTTAAATGAATTTACCACAACTTTACTTTTAATGGTCATTTAATTACACCACAGTTACAGAGTAATACAGTTATTAGGTGTTCTGTTCTCTCGTACATCGGTCTGCTGAACAGACCACGGCAATAAAGACGGGAGACAATAATTATCAAATGGGAGCTTTATCATTTATATCAAAATAGAATGTAACCCTTTGTTATGATATGAACACATTAGCTTTTGTTATATTTCTCGTTGAATGTAATATTAGTTTTTCTATGCGTTTTTTCTGACTATTCATGAATTAGAATGCCATTAAATTAGAACTTGGATTGGAATTACTATCATTGCTGACTCTTACTTAATGAATAGTTTTGAAATTTGCTGTCCAGTCTGGAGAATGCTGTTTCGTTATATTATCCTGTTGAAATGATGCAACTTGTGATTGGCAGGGTCCAGAGTCCAGGAGGCACACTTGCTTATTTCATGTTCAGCAAGAGTTAGCACATGATTTGTGTTTTTTACTGGAATATCTAAGTTCAGTGAGAGAATTCATTGCCAAGACCTGCATTCTTAAGAATGCGAACCGCTCCTTGCAAATCTGCTGCAATCGAACCCTTTCTTCTACTGAAATGGTACTGAAATGTATGAGGGGAATATAAAACACAATCAATACACCTGGAATTCAGGCAAATACGCATTTAATTTAATCTTTGATGCAAACATAGCTCTTTGCTATCGTGTACTTAGTATGCTAGTAAAATACTTACAGGTAGTTCCTCCTAAATGAAAAAAATTATCTCTCTCTCTGTTCATTTATTTAGTATTGGTAAATAATTGAGATCATCCTACTCAACAAGGCATTACAGTAATCTAGTTCCATTGTTTTCACAATAGTATCTTTACTTACTCCAATAAAGAGAATTGCACTGCCGTTGAATAATAAGCGACTGTGGACTGTGACGCACTTGATGCCATTCGTCACGTATAATTGGAGAAATAAAAAGATACCTAATGACTGCACCATCTCCTTTACATTAATACTCCACTTCTTACACTTAGCACTTGCTCCATTGTTTACTCTCTGCTAGATATCGTAAAAGCAGTTGTTATTATGCTCAGAGTGCTACTGGTTTATTCTGGTATTCCTTTTTTGCTCGTCTGAACTGATTGATGACAGAAATCGCTACGCACTGACAAAGATTTAGGTGTGGCGCTGTTATCAGGGCTATTGTTAATATTGGTCTAGACACGACACAGCTGCCGAGACAATAAAACCATATCTAATTGTTTCTTTACTCCCTTACTGAAAATTCTGCTGCACCACTGCACTGCATTAACTAGAAACAGTACAAACTACACAGATAGGAAGAGTGTATTCTTTAATCATCCTAAACTAACGCACTGAGATACCTATAAGGCATGGAAACTTGTCGAGTGAGATTAATTTCAATAAATCAAGTCACTTTGTTTATGTATGTCGTAGACATTGTCTATCAATAGGACCAGTGAAAAAATGATCCCTGCTTTTCTCATTAGGACTCTTTCTCTGTCTTTGTGTGTAGAAATTTGTTTTTGAGAGATTCTTGCACTTTTATTACAGAACTGTTTCCCCTCTGGCAATCAGGTCTTATTTTGGGCAACCTTAGGTTTTTGAAAGTATAAGTCATCACAACGTGAAGGATGAAGCTATTTTCCTCATCATCATTTATCTTGCAAGATTCTTGAATATTTTGTATCGACATCGATTAGGATAAAAAAACCCAAAAATTATGGTTTCCTGTACAAAAGAATGGGTTTTACTAAAAGCAGTTAAAAATTCTTCGAGGTTGAAATTATTAGGTATTTTAGGAATGAACATTTTTGGAAAGCATACTAATCTGGTTCTACAACCAGACTGTGTAGTCCGCTAGACTACAACATACATATTTCTACACCTGAATTGCAAAGAGATTGAAAGAGCGAATATCAGTGTTATAATGTCAAAATGTCATGTAGTGCAAACCCATCTATCTATCGCATTAAAGACCAATTATGTAAATGTACTATGTACAGAGAAGTACAGAAGTTACAACCAAATATCATAGACCTGTCCTGCATCTGTAAATATGAACATTCTACTACTGAAGTGAGCAAAGGGTTGGACCCGTCTTCTGAATATGTTTATTAGGAACTGTTTTTAGTTGAATAAGATTATGTCCTGCTCTGACTACAGAAGAATTCGTCATTTACATAATATTATTGGGTACAAATTAGTTTAAAAAATGTTTCCTGTACTTTTATAATGTCTTCTATTTTTAACTATCTGCACCCACCTATGCAGTATATAATTAAACCAAAGTAAGAAGCAATTGAGGCAAAAAGTAGTTTGGTAGCCAAAGTTGGATTTTACTAGTGTCTATATTTAACATTGACTTGAGTCATAAGTACGATCATTCACGCATGTTTTCATACTGTATACGGCATTTATTGCTTACTTAGGTGAAGGTGGGAAAAGGGCGTTGGCGTAAATGTTGCAGTCATAAAAAATAATGAAGCAGTTAGTTATTGATAGCTAGGTAATATTACACATATCTGTAGGCTTTGTCTCTTAATACTGTGATCATTTATTTTACATTTCTCTATTTCATGCCAATATTTTTATACCATAATTTTGGTAAGAGTTTGACCTAGGACCTTGAACATTAAGTTCTATTAACTATGTAACAATTTATTTATAGAACTGAACAGCAATAAATTCCTGGGTCAAGTCTAAGGTCGAAACACAACTTCCGGTTTTTATTAAAGCATCAGTATTCAGCATTTATCAGAAATAGTAGAATAATATGCCAATATTACTTAAGCATGTTTACGAACACAAAATGACGGGGAAATTATTGTTTTTTGTCAAGATAGGATTTCCAAATTCATCAGTCCTGTAAAATCTCACTGCATCTACTTTTTGTTTGGGAAAGAAAATCTTACTTGACTGGAATACTAGTAAATTCATTTGTAAACGTAGTACATATCTATTGCAATATAGAAATGTTAAGTTTGAATTATTTTGTTTAATATTTAGATATTTAATGTACATGGATGCAAACCATAAGCCTTATTTCCTGTAGTAATGGTTTAAGTCCACAATCCGTGGTTTTTGTCAGGTTAAGGTCTCTGTCTGGGAGTGACAGCAGAGGAGACAAAGGTTAATGGACCAGTGTTCCAAATTAGTACTCGAAACATGACGCAAGACATGGTTTCCCTCAGAATAGAGAACTTTGAAATGTTAGACCTTGTAAAGTTCTCAACAGAAGCAATAAATTCACGCTGGATATTAACTGTTTTACATTATTTTTGAATGTTCTCATTTGTTAGAATCACAAGACTGAAAAATAACTTTTTCGGTGTGGATTTACATGACTCATGACTTCTGTATAAAGAATTTTATTTTGCATGTTTTGAATTACGTACATTTATCTATAGAGAACAGTGTGGGCTTCATAACATGATAGCTGTAGTTATGAACTTTATGATGGCGGACTCAAGGTAGACTGTCACAAGTTCAAAATTGCAGTAGATTTCATTGATCAACAATCAATGGTCCAGCAAAGACTAGAATAACTCACCAATTTTAGTTTTAAGACAGATAGCTCCGAATTAGCTGGCAAAGATTTGCAGTCAAATGGAGATAAATATAGAAAGGATAAAACAATTGTACTTAATTAAATCTTTCCGTTTTATCTTCCTCAGTTTTTTACCGTTCAGAGATACTCAATGTCTATTGGCTAAAATTATGTACAGCCACAATGATTAGGGGCCTACTACTATACCTCTATACCTATATTCTTATAGCCGGCAGAAAAAAGTTTGCAGAAACGCTGACGGCCGAATTTCAGTTGTATAAATTAAGCTCACTGTAAAAATATACTGCAAAGACCTTTTGACATTTATATTGTGCTGAGTCTGTACATTTGTCTCACAGACTAAACAACTGCCTGAGCATCGACTCATTTCCATTCTACATTTTAAAGCTTTGGGAAGGTGATAAAAATTTCGCTTTATGTAATGGTAGGCAAAGGCCGGAAGATATTCCCCTGAGATTTACATCCTGAAATGTATTCCAATCCAGTCTAAGATTACTCAAGTAGTTCGTATGTATTTTTCTACGCTGCATTTGAAGAGAATTTGCAAACCAAGCAGTGTAGTATTACGTCAAAAATTGAAGGGCAAAAGAAGAGGTCACCAGATACAGCGTATTATATATTCAATATAATTCATTGCAATTCGAAAACTGTAACACGTATCACTATGCGTGTAAATAATGAAGCACTATAAATTACAAACCAAATACATATCTGGGCATTTCTTCACAAAAATTTTGTCTTGTACTTTACTGTTTTTAATGACAAAATTATGTGCGTCTTACTAATTGTCCAGTCAATACAATATGTACCATATCCTTTCGGTATCTTAAGGGTTAAGAAAGTCGAAATAGTATACTCTTCGCTCATTGCAGTTTCTATTCAGGTTTTCTAAACCTTCAAATTTTACCATTTACCTTATCTCTCAAAAATCTCAAATTGCCTCTGGTATACAAACGCTTTCTGAAATCGAAAATCACATCCAAAATTCTAAGCTAAGATTTCTTAACTCAGAAAAAGGGACTATGTTGAGTCTCTTACAAGCTTTGTCTATTTTAAGTGAGATGTTTTTGATAGAAACAAAAATAGAAATAAGTAGGAAGGAATGTAATGTTCTGGCACTAATAATTCACGCCATGTAAACGATGTACTTATATAGTTATTTGTGCTACTGAAATAAAATATCATGTTCCGCTTGATTGGTCATATTGAAACGTTTGTAGGTTATCTGGATATTTGTATCTGCGAGATCTTTTGAAGCAAGTGTTCAAATGCTTAGGAACTTTCCTCTTAATATTTGAAATGGAAAGGTTTTCATTACACCTTTTCTGTCACTATTTCTGTCTTAAGGTACTCGTAACAAGAAAATTCCCGTGAGAAAATGAGAGAAGAGAAAAGGTAGAGAGCAGATGAGAGGCGAGCATTAGGTGTTAGTGGTATTAAGAATTTACAGTTAACACAAAGGAATGCATGCAGAGTGAAAAGATGAGGTGAAGTGAGAAATAAGTAGCACTGCCGTTTTACGTTAGCACTTACTCACTTCGTTAGCTTTCAGCTTTCACATTTAAATAATAAATGTTATCTTCCCTAATTCAATCAAGTCCGCAATCTGCTTTGCTGCACAGACTGCAAATTGTTTAGGCTCTATGGAAAATTTATAGCAGAACTTCAACGATATCATCATTTATTTAGGTTGATTCCTTCGTCCTTCGCTCCTCAGTATCTAACAGAAGGCAGACGGCGGAGTCTCCACCAAAATGTAGGGCAAGTACAAAGGACACTCTGTTCACACTGTACATTACATACTCTCATGCAAAATGGTCTTAATTCTTCTCGGTTTTCAATACAAAGGTTGAGTGTTTGGAAGATAGCAATAAAATAATACTTGTTAACACCATAGCAGTTCAAAACAGTTGGGCACTTTGCTACGCCGACTTGCAAGGTGTTGGTTTTGTTAGTACCCGATGAAGATGAAATAGTCTTCGTTTCGTTATCTGTCCTATATTCTTATTTACACTCTGATTTTTCGTCTTGGCCATGTTTTATCTTTTATTGCATTAACTGTCAAGCTATCTCAAACGTATTGCTCTACTACATAAAAACCATGTCATTCATTAAAGATGCAATTCATTAAAAACGGTATTTCGCAAGCAAACTACGACTGTCTTTATCGTAATAATATAATATACCTGTAGTTGAACTCTTGGCCCATTTGGTACACAAGTAATGAAATAAGAGAAATAGCTCATTCCCTCATTGGTTATTTAGTAGTTTTCAGTTTATAATCCTTTTAATGAGTTTTCTACTTTTTTTCAGATTCCCATTGGTGCTACAAGGAACCTCAATGCGGTGAGTATGTTTTGTCATGCAAGAGAATACTATGCAGATTGCAGACATTCAGAATGAAGAAAAACTTAAAAATATCAGTTTTACGATATACACAGAATTAGTAATTAATGTGATGTAATAGTAATACTAATTTATTCCTTTCAATCATAACATCTGTTTTACGACATTGATTCGTGGTACATGTAATAAGTCGTGGCACACACGTAAATACGTTACATAATTTACTCATGCTACATATAAGGTATACTTGGTATTATACAAGTACAGGAAAATATCGACAACTGTAATCTTAAACTACTCAATTACTTTTGTGATTACAATGTCAAGGGGCAAAGGTCTATTATTCAGTTAACGTGATTTAACGCTCCATTTAGCACATAATGTATGAGATATCTAAATCTAATACATCACTAATCATAATCCAATTCTGAATATTCTTTTAACGTTCTTTTATAAATGTACACATGCACGGATGCAAGCCTTATTTAAGGGTTCTAAGAACTTTCTAACTAAACATTGAGAATCTTAACATCTGATATCGAAATAAAACAAACCATTTACAAAACGCACAGCAAAACTAAGCGATTTGTAAGCGAAAGCAAAACAAAGAAAAACAAACATTTGTTCAAATTTTGAGGTTTTTGATTTTTTATTCAGAGGACATAGATGAGAAATTGACCAATTTTAAAAGGGAGCCTACATTTAGTCTTAAGAAGACCCACTTTCATTAAAACATTGCAATGCGTTCTTGAGTTATATAACGGATTCCATATTAATATTATCTCTGCCATATATGGCACTTTGCACGTATATCCTCCATGAAACTGTCTTGAGTCTTGAAACATTGAGATGGATTTTTAAGGTATCTCTTTACATTTATTGTGCATATTTAACAGAGCCTTCACACTGGAGTGGAAAATGTCGTACAGGGAAAACCCAATCTCCAATAGATATAAATCCCGTTAACACAATCAGAGGGAAAACTACCAGAAGAATGAGATTTAATAAAGAATACATGGATTCTCATGACAAATTCATTGCTAAAAACAACGGACATACACGTAAGATTTTAAAAACATTAAATATCAAGTCAGTTCTTATGAAATTAAACTTTTAATTCAAAAAATGAAAACTTAAATTCCTTTTTACAGTTCAAATATCATTGAATGAAGATCTAACATCCCATTTGATGATGGATGGAGACGGCATGAGAGGATCTTATGTATTCTCACAAATGCATTTTCACTGGGGCTCTCATGATGATGTAGGATCTGAGCACACCGTTGGAGGAGTTGCGTAAGTATAGAGATACAAAAATGTTACAAGCAAAAGGTCCATTTTTTACAAGTGCTTAACAATAGAATTTACTGTCTTTCATTCTGCCATTCTTTTATTTTAAGACGTTATTTTCTAGAAGTCATAGATTTTCCTTTCCAAAAATTATAGTTTTACTTCACATACATACCTTGATCACGTTAACGTATATTTTGTTAAATGGAAAAATTTTTCTTTATAGATATACCGCGGAATTACATCTAGTTCATTACCACGAAAGATATGACAGTTTAACGGCTGCTGTTCAAGATAGCAATCCAAGAGCTCTAACCGTGTTAGGTATTTTTCTTCAGGTAAATTATTTCTTGATGAAATAGCAATGTAAAAGATTGGTGAAGAACCCCAATGTTATAGCTAATTCCTTTTGGCAAAGGGTAACATGATTCTGTATAGTGTGTCTTGAAATCTTAGGTGGCCAAGAATGATAACCCAGCGTTGAAATCCATTCTCGAAGCTTTGAAAAAGGTTCCGAAGGTTTCGGATAATGTTCCTGTTCAATTGCCGTTGAATGTCAGTGCACTTCTCCCAAAAGACTTGGGGTTGTTCCGTTACGAAGGCTCACTAACCACACCGGGTTGTTTAGAAGTTGTTCTCTGGAATGTTTTCCGTCATCCTATCCCAATTTCTCAGGCTCAGGTAAATATGTATTGCCGAATTATACAATTCCTAGGAAATTCTTCCCTTAACCAACTTTGTGTTTTATTTCCTTGTAGATCAACGCATTCCGGAGCATGAAGGACAACCATGACCATGCGTTAGTGGACAACTATCGTCCAACCCAAATAACCAATAACCGGAAAGTATTTGAATACGACCACGAGCGGTTCGAGATTAAGCCGGGTGCTAACGAAATTGATGATAGAAAGCCATTGGACGATGCCATTGATGACGGACCGGATGTTGGACACGTCTCTCCTCCAGGAAACCAGAAAACGAACACATCCTCGAAGGCGCATCCTCACGGGGGAAGCGGTGGATTTAAACTGAAGGCGGGAGCCGCGGCGCTCTTTTCATTCATTTTCACTTCCTTTACTTATCTTTCCATGTTCTTTGAATGCTTCATCACTAGTTTATTTCCCGCCATTAATAATTACGTGTAGATGCATTCTTCCAATTCATGGGCACTGATAGTGCATCTAATGCATTTACATTACCAATACAGATTCATATAACTAATTATATTAAATTACCATTTAAGTCGTTGTTTTTCGTTAATATTAAGTAAGGTAGTCAAGAAGCCAAGCCATGCCAGGTCACTTATAAACAAAGAAACAAAGGAGAAATACAAATCCATCAACTCACCTTTTTTAAATGTATTACTAATTTTAACCACTGTATAAAACTTCCTCTATCCTATCGTGTTCTACCTAAGTATTTGTAATTAGATGACTTGTCTTAATTATCCTGAATCAATATTCTATTGTTTACCAAAGAGATACTACATACTGTAGAATAATATTCAACTAATAACCTTCCTTATAGATTCCGAAAATCAAAAGTCAATGCCAACACAATTTTCTTTTATAAATATAATGATGACCGAAATCGTTAACAAATCTAACCTGCTGAATACCCTAATGACTAAATACGTCCTGCTGCTATGTACTAAGTGCTACATATACGACACATTAATGAATAGAGCTCTGAATTGAATGAATATTATCGCAAGTGACATTTCGATTGAGAGGTGAAATGACTTTTACAGAAGGAATGACATCAAATAAAAAACAGAAGAAACAAAGTACAGAAAAGTCAGCAACTCGTATACGTGTGAAGTCTAATCTCATTTCCCCTTCTATTAACTTCACTTTAAATTATAAGAGAACTTTTTTCTCAGATCAAGGATCTACGAATATTACTTATTTGTATTCTTACTTATATTACTTCTATACCTGTACACTGTACCACACTAGACTGGACTAGATAAAACTGCTAAGACTATTAAGGAAAAAGATTAGACTCCGACTTGCTGCTGGAATAAGTAGACTGTTCTGTACGTACCTTATCCACTTAACAATATATTAATAATACTTAATAAATGAGAGAACGTGTGTTGGATATTGAGCCATTGTTAATAGACATCAGAAGAAATCTGGTAACCTTAAAAACTTTCTGAATTGAAAGCGACGTCTCTGACGACCTGACGCATTCAATCAATACGGATTCACAAAAGCAATAAGGCAATCACATCTAAGTGTAAAAAATTGGTATATCTCTGTACTGTACGCACCCGATACCTATGTATAATTCCCAATTCAGAATTTCAGTACTACGGCACAGTGAGATTTGTTAGCTGTTGCGTCGCTTCTCACTTCTCTTACCAATTCATTCGTGAAAGAGGCATTGAGTGACATTAATTTAATTAGAGTTCATGGAATAATATTATTGGACTAAAAGGCTACTTAATAGTCTAGTAGGGTTTCTAATGCAATTTGACTGCTGTTACAGGGAGTTGGCTATCTTTTCTACGACTCGAATGTTTCTGCTTTCATTTAGTAGGCACTAAGCTGAAATAGAATTACTGTACCCAATTGCAAATGCACACAATGCAGTGAATGTGTACTGAACTTAATACATGTGGGAAATGTGTTTGCAATTTTTAATGACAACTAAAAGCCCAAACGCTGACAAAATAATAATGCCATACTAAAGATAAGCCACTGTAATTTATAAAATACCAAGTAAGAGTGATTTTGTCTTCTATCTCACTTTTTGTGCTTTTACGTGAAATTGATGTATTATATGTTATGTGAACACATTAGCCTATTAGTGGTCTGGTACGTATGTACTGTAAGATAAAATGTTACGATAAAATTCAAGCTTTGTATGTAGAAGTAATTGCTAACCAGAAAACCCAAACAGAGAATCTTGTGTTCTATGAAATGTGAGAGCCCCAGCTAAAGGTATCAGTTATGGGGATTTCCACATTTATCTTGTTTGTGGAATAAAATCTAAAAAGTGTCAATAAGTGTTTACTTACAATAGAAATACTACCGGTGCATTTTATTGAATTGAGGAACGTATACTATTTAGCGGTGAATTTACGGGTAAGCGTAGGAGTACCAACCTGTGGTCAATTCTATTCTAAATAGATATGCTTACCAATCTAATTGTTTTTATGATAAAATATAAACATTTCTGAGTGAGTGAATTTTAAAAGATTGTAGAAGGGTAAATACTATACAACTATTAATGCTATATGCAGCTATATGTAGATAATTGCATGTGTACGCATAATAATTGTTATCTAATAATAGTAAAAAGGTTTTACCCAGTAATATTTTTCCTATTCATGTTTAGTCTTTTAGTCTAGTCAGTTGGATCAGTTAAGCAAGTGTAAAGATGTGTACAACTTGTATTTCAATTGTAACCAATGAAATAAAAATGTTTTAAAAATACCTGTCTTAATTTTACGTTCCATTCTAACATTTCTACCATGAATTAGTACTCGAGGATGCTTCCAACAAGGAATTCATTGACAAAAATGGCTAATTTTATTTATCTTAGATATTATTTGTAGGATACTTTATTAAAGTGAGACAAGAAATTTATTATCCATGAATTCATAAAAGTATTGTTACAGAATATAGGTATAGTTTCTACGAATCATTTCAACTGTAATATTTTGGTGTTGTACAAGTATTATAACATAATGTGAGTTCTACGGAAGGTCAATATTTAATGCAGGAATCATTGACTTCATTATATGATCTTTAATTATTAATTTTCTAATTTTCGTCGGACTGCTGAGATTCATTTTCTGGCTTTGCTGATGTACCTTGTTCCTCAGAACTTCCTGCGCCTCCATCTTCTCCAGGTTTTGATCCTCCAGGAATATTTTCGGGCTTTGTTAATTCCGGAATATTTTCAGGTTTTGCTACTCCAGAAATATTTGCAGGTTTTTCTGCCTCAGGAATATTTGCAGGTTTTGCTGATTCAGGAATATTTCCGGGCTTTCCCTGTTGTGTTGTTTCTGGAATACTTCCATGTTTTGCGGTTTCTGGAATACTTCCATGTTTTGTCGCTTCTGGAATGCTTCCCTGTTTTTCATCCTTTGCTGCTCCAGGGTGATCGCGATCGTGGATAAGGAACATTGAAGACGGGTTAGGTGGGAAAGCCACAGATTCTCTTGCTGTGGACAATGAACTCTCTAGTCCACCGCCATCAAGGGACATTCTCAATGAATCCAAAATGCTGTCTCTCAGTTCTTCATACGTCAAACGACCGGACGTCAAAAGCTTCTCATCTTCATTATCTTCATCACTATAACGAAAGGTTGCATTTGTCAGTGAATGAAATTAAGGTAGCTGAACTATAGTTATCAATATACCGTTGCCAAACGCATGTAACAGTAGCGAAAACAAAATGAAGAAACAGAAAACATTAAAACTTCTTGACACCAACCCAAGTAAATTAAGTGTATTTTTTTCCTTTTTGAAGTTTTTTATTTTTTGGTCAGAAATGGCCTATCTGTAAAAGGGAACCATTATTTTACTTATTTAGTCTTAAGAAAACCCATTGGAAATTCCAACAATTTTTTAAAAATTCGTTCTTGATTTATGTACCCAAATAACACTACGGAGTTACAGAGAGACAGACAGATAACACGGAAACATACAGTAGCTTTCACTATCCTATAATTACGAATTAGCATTAACATATTTATTAGTTGCCTTACACAGCATCTAAGCGTCCAGCAATGAGAACTTTGGGTTTAAATGGTCCTCCACCAGGTTTAGGCTTATCAGAGGAATTACTGTATATTGCAATCCCTTTAGATGGAAGGCCTTTCCCCTCTACTTCTACACTTTTCCGAATAGTCAAGATATTCTTTTCTTTAATCAGCTCTACTAGTGTCTTCTCTATCACCGAAATGCACATGGCCAAATTGTAGGAATTCATTCCATAGCTGTTACCTGCGAAATTTATCCTTAAATATTAACCACGAAGATTTACTACATAGTGCAACTAAAGTGTTTAAAAAGAATATTTACCTAAGAGACTGATAATCGGTTGATTGTCACAATGCAAAATGTTGAATAAGAGTTCACATTCGCCTACATTTTCATCCATCTCTTCAGTTCGTTGACTAATGCTTTGCTCTAGTAAAATAAGTTGATTTTCACATTCTTCCAGCATACTTTCTTTTTCGGCTAACTCTCTTTCATGTAAAATATTTAGTTCTCGAGAACTTTCCTCAGTACTTAGAATCTCGTCTTTCAAAACATCTATTGTGTCACGGATTACCTCAATCTACAAAGTTGCATATAACAATCCAAAATTATTAATAGCTATACAATACTAAACAGGCTGTTTAACCAACATCATCATTGGACGGAGATGTAGCAGTATAACATTATTGTTTTTCTGTCCAATTCCATCAAGGTTTAATGGAGCCTAAAAAGTCTAAAATTTTTGATATCTGTACATATTTATGAAATTATATTAGCATTATTAAATTACCTCGTTATTAATATCACTTATATACTTGAAATTTGAGAAATTGGTTTGATCTATTTCCATATAGTTGTGACACAACGATTCGACATCAGCGGAGATTCCCAGAACTAAAATTGCTTTGAATGACTTTTTGTACCTCATCAATAGGTCATCAAGAACCCATTCTTGCTCTCTTAAATGGCGACCTGATCAAAAGATTCCGTTATGAATACCATAGGTAATTAACATATAATTAATACATGAAAAGTGTCGTACTTTCTCTTTCGCTGTCTTTCTCCAGGACATTTCTATCTTGGTATTTACGGGCCATAAAAGAATGCTGTTTTTCATCATCGTGAAGAACTCGCTGCCATTCCTTTAATTCTTGAACATGTTGTCGTGACTCTTTCTCATCTCGTTCACGCAAGATTTTCATTTTGGTTGCGTATTCATCCCTAATGTAAACAGGCTTAACTTTATCCAAAAGAAATGAAATTTTATTTTTGAATACCCTAAAATACTCAATTGTACTCCAAAAAATAATTTCCAAAAAATACTACTTTTCCCCCAATTTCTTAATTTGCTACCCCAATTATTATGTATTTTACCCTTTACCATAAATTCTCATTGAGGAACGAAAATTCAATTGAAGTAATATTAATGAATCAAAAAGGCTCAGAAAATAATGTTGATGTACTTCACCTCGCCTCATAAGTCTGAGTAGCAATATCAACTATATCGTTCATTCTCCTCTTCATTTTAGAAACGCACTGCTTAATGTAAATAGTTCTTTTATGGAATCGTCCTCTTTCCATCAAAATCGTATTGATATCACTACGAAGTCTGACATTTTCGGAAACCAAAGTATCGAAACGCTTTGTCATCTATCATATATTTTGGGGTAAAAGAATATTAGTTTAAGCAAGGGCAGCAAAGCTTAATTGATTATTACTTGGTAAAGTCGGTTTTCGAGATTGCGAAGACGTTTGTCAGCTTGAGGGACGTTCATAGACGATCCGAAGAGCGTTTGGATCTTAAGATTTTGCTGTATAACTCTGCGTGTGATTTTGTCAACTTGATCTTCCATTTCTTCAATGGTTGAAATGCAATCCTTTATTTTGGCTTGATACTCATCATATTTTTGCATCAACCCTACCATGTGATTCCTGCTCATTTCATCTACCTTCTTAAAATATCGACAAGATGCGTTTTTGTAGTCTGTGTCCAGATCTTCTTTTTCTGCATGAAGTAAGGTCATAATGCGGTGTTGACGTGAAATAGTCGTTCCCGATTCTTCTGCATAGCTTTGGCGAGCTCCTTGCATGAGTCGATACTTGCGCTGCAATTTCAGGAGTTCCATTCTAGCCAATTGGGTGTAGTCAATTTCTTCCTCTTCCTCATCTTTGTGCTTTTTCACCTCATGGACTTTCCCTCGCTTCTTGTAAGGCATTGCAAGTCTGTTTCAGTTTCAATATCTATATCTTCCGTGTCTAAGGAATTTTTCTAAGATAAATAATTGTTACTTATAGTATACGAAATCTCGGATTTTTTGCTATCTCTATCTTAAAACTCTAAAGCCAAAGATATTATGGAATTTCTTTTCCGCCATTCCAGTAGGATTTACTGAAGCCTCTACTCAGTCTACTGGTTTCGTATGTATCCATGGTAAAAGGAACGTAGCAGAAGCTAATGCTTCATTCAGTTCGAAAATTCTTTGGAAATTATACGATTTTTGACATTTATAAGAGTGGGCATGATGAATACGGGGAAAAATGAAGAGTTTGAAACGAATAATATCTATTCAAATAGCATGCTTCATCCCCATGCTCAATTTTTGGATGCTGGTAATAATTTCCAATATTATAAGCCATTCGTATGGAGACGGACTTCAAACAGAATCAAAGCGGTGTACGCAAGGGACCACGCAATATCCAACTGTTCCTCTGAGTGTAGATTCCAAGTCAACTTCCTATTCAGGAGTAGGAGTAAATCCTGCAAAATTTTCTGTGCAAGGAAAACAAACTTTGTTAAGGCTTAACAAATACTACGGAGTGAAAAGAGATAGATTTTACGTTAAAAACAATGGAGAAACAAGTAAGATGCCAAGAATAGTTTCCATATAAGCATATGCAACAGATATTATATGACAAAATGGGATTTATGCGGTATTCTAGTGGTCATACAATTTGAAGAGTCGGAACAAAAGTCTGAAGCTACCATCCGAGGAGAGAAATGGGACAGTGAGTACGTGTTGTCTAAAGGAATGTTCTTTTGGGGAAATGAGGATGGAAATGGGCCTCAACACACAATAGAGTCCCAAAGCAACTCTTTAGAGCTTCAACTAATACATTTTTCCAAAAAATATAAAAGTCTTGAACTTGCAGCCAAGCAAAAGGCAGGAGTTCTTATTACTTGCGTTCTATTCGAGGTTAACATTTAAATGCCCTCTGATATCGCCTACAAATACTTGTCATTATCATATTTCAATGTAAAAATTACGTCCATGCATTTAGTCAGTTGGAA
The DNA here is from genome assembly GCA_020352615.2 of Yoshiicerus persimilis. Classification (NCBI taxonomy): domain Eukaryota; kingdom Metazoa; phylum Arthropoda; class Collembola; order Entomobryomorpha; family Tomoceridae; genus Yoshiicerus; species Yoshiicerus persimilis. The sequence goes on from CM036942.2 coordinate 1,598,678, forward strand.
AAGCTAATGCGGATGTTCAACCTCTTGCACGAGCAGCTTTGTCAACCACTTTTCCAAATACGAAACTAAAACAAGTTCATGGACCTTTGGATTTGAAGAAACTCTTCCCCGATGATCCCATGTATTTCCAATATGTGGCTCCCACTAATTTTCTCCCCTGTTCGGAACAAGCTACTTGGATAGTTTTTCGCAGACCAGTAGCCATATCAGCTTTTCAGGTAAAAGTATTTTCCAACATAGGAACAGTTTGAAGTTAGGTTAGTAAAACTGTAACTATTACTTCTTTGGGCACAATTTGCATGACTTAAGTATACCCCGAAAATGCGCTGAGTTGAGTGTTGCCCTCAGAAATATATGATGAAAAACTAAAAGTCGGGGAAATCGTAGAAAGCACTGGTGAAATTCGGTGAAAATTAGTGAAAGATTTTTAATTTTCTTTTCTAATTTTTTTTAATTTTCTGGAAAGGGAGGTTTTAATAATGTGGACATAAGTCGGCTTAATGAATGTAGTCAGAGTGTAATTAATTCAATTGTACTATTAATGCATCCACAATGTAAATACAAGACACGTATAGTTAAGAATCATTCTCTACCAAATATAAAGAAGCAATAGAGGTGTACTATAATCTCACTATAACCTCGCCCACTTAAAAAAACCATTGATCGGCTAAGGGGCCGCTTTTCCGTCACGGTGAATGATTCCAACAAAAGATTTCTTCATGCTGCACTAATCGATCATTCAAGCGTGAAGAATTCTTATTGTTCCACTAATGTACCTTGAAGCCATCTTTTGTTTGATTAATTCACAGTGAGGGAGAAATAGCACGTAAACCGATCAATGGTTTTTTTAAGTGTTTCAAGAAGCAGTAACACTACAGTATAATTGCAACGTTGATCAACTGTATTTATTGGTAATTCTAGCAATTCATTAATGTGAATATTTTTATTACTTACATAGCTAACATATTTTCGGGGAATGAGAAACGAAAATAATACAAAAATTGGCATGTTATTTGGAAAAAGTGAAAATGCAACCGATTCAAACCGAAATATTTTTGCCTCAAGTAAGCAAACTCAACTTATCGTGAAACCGGTAACTGTTCTAAATAATTCGGCTGGAGATCTCAGGTCGATTAAAGCAACTCTGTTAATCGTACACTTCTTAAATATATTCCACATAATGCGAATAACAAAAACATTCGAGTTCTAACTATAATTTCACATGTAATTATTTCGTAATAATGACCAATGACTAGTACTCATGGAGCAAGTGAAAGAATAAACCTTATATCATGTTATGTTTCACAACAGTTACAATTCTCTTCCAAAAATAACCACTTTGTTGGACGTAAATTAAAGTAGTATCAATCTAAGTTATATAATGAATTTCCAAGACATTTCAAATATTTAACAGTTATTAAGCTTTGTAACTACGAGAAGTCTGATAATTTGATCCAAGCCAGTGCAAACGGCCAATCCCTGTTTTTCACCGCACCAATCATACGATGAAATAGGTTGGGTGGAAAGAGTCATATTCTGTAAAAGCTCTACGTTCCCCATAACTCCCATATCTACTCCATCTGAGTCCTTCTTCACCCGACACTCTGGATAAGTGCTAGAACAAAAAAGTCAATATAAATCTCCATTGCATTGCAAGTCACAGTTTGTAAAATGAGACGCCTAAAATGGCATTACATAAAGGTTAATACGATAAAAAAAGGGAATTACTATTTCCACAAACACAAAGACCCCGATCCCCCTGTGGTCATAAATATATCCCGATTTTGAGGTAAATGACGACCCGTCCACACTGTTGATTTATGAGCCTAGAAATAATGAAAACGCTGCAATTGGTTCTGTAAACAATGTGCAGCTTGAATAAATATGCCTTTTAAAAATCTACTTTTTCCGCAATGCTGCTAAATCCATGTTTGGGATGCAAAGTCCTTGTATCGAAAATATAAAACTTGGATTCCAGGGTGGTGGCTATAAGTTTATTCATTTTAATATCTTTTCTATCAAACTGAATTGAGCAAACTCCATTTTTCAGATTTTTCTCCCAAAATACTTTCATTTCTCGTAGATCAAACATTTTTAAATCCCCATTGTCGTACCCGCAACAAACCATACGGTCCTCTTGTGAAAAAGAATTACCTAGAAGAAATCCCGACTTACATCATAATAACGAGTTTGGCAATTTCGTCAGAAATTGCATATTTTCACATTTACTTCTTGATTAAAATAAAATACATAGAATTCAAAGTTACCAAATGCTACTGCCCAGCAGTCTCTCCTATCCTCCCCTACTCCAGGCTCAATAATTGCCACTGGTTTATCTTTTTGCCGGACATCCCAGATCTTGACAGAACCTATATAATCATTATTGCAATATTTACTGAATACAAGTATAAGGAAAAATTATGAAATAAGGTGAGTTGTATACCATCTCGACTTCCTGTTGCAACTTCTGGAGGACCTGCCTTTCCCCCTGCTCCACCCATTCCATCAATTGTGTTGATTATTTGATCATGGGCTTTTACATCATAAATATTTTTGCTCACTTCTAAATCCCATATGCGAAAATTGCCATTAAAGTCACCGCATGCTAAATTTTTCGCCCCATGTGGACAAGCACCAAATGTTCCCGTTTTCAACGATGTATCCACATCAATCTTTTGCGGATTTATACAAAAAGCATTATTAAAAATTAGCCCCCGAATTCCATAATTTTCATGAGGACATAAGAAGTCGGTAAATAAAAGCTTTAGGTCACAACAAATACAATTTAATTGCAGTAAACTAATTAAATTAAATATAACTAATCACCACGAAATATGAAAAACTTTTTACAAGCATACCTGTTTCAATGACTTTACATCATTTATGCCAACTTCAAACAACTCGATTACGCCTGATCCTTTAGGATGAGATCCAAGTGTTACAAACTTAGCTGTTCCTGGAATCCATTTGCAGTCGAAAAGAGTGTACCCGACACTTTTTTCTACATGAGCAATAATTTGGGGCTTCGTCAATTCAAGTTCCATTTCAGCTAATTTAATAGGTTTCAATAGACCACGATTCTTAAGAAGTTGATAATTAAACGCATGACAGATCGAAGGTATGGCTTATTATTGATTACACAGTTGGGTCAATATTAACGCAGTTATAGTTATGGGAAACGAAAAACGTGGAACATTATGAAAAGTAAATTCTTTGCAAAGCATTTGTGCAGAAACGTTCCCACATTTTTTACATCTGTGTGCTATTCTCCCATTACTCCGATGTTCACTGCAAAACTCAACAGTCATAATTTAACGAACCCCAAGATACTACGAGAAATATTTTATTGCTTGAATATTTTATGCAATAAAAACAATTAAATTTTCTTACGAAAGAAATAAGAATTGTGACGAAAAAAGTTGGTTCTTAAGTTCTTACATTACAACTTAAAATCATCTTCAACTCAAATTATTTCTATTTTTCGTTGAATAGTTATCAAGATTCTGAGAGCCTCTCAATTTGCTTTGGCGCTGTAAACAACAAATGTTCCCTATTGCTGGATAACCACAATGACAATAAGCGCTAAAACCTAAACGCTCACAGGAAAAGAAACACGAGGAAGTCGGAAATATTTTTATTAGTTAAATCGGAGTTTACTTTCATTACAAGATATTTTGAATGCAATAATTTGGAAGGAACATAAATATTGTTAAACAAAACAAATGGAAGACAGTCAACTTACTTCGGATTCAGACAAATTAGAATCTGAACATTCTGAATCTGAAGTGTCCGAAGAGGAAGATGAAGACATCGAGACAAGAGTAATTTTTGTATCTTTTAGAATCGGTGTACAAAGTAAAGGCTGTCTAATTCACAATATTCACATTCACTTTTATTTAACGAACACGTTTTTGGTTATTCAAGTTGAAATACAAAAATAAAAGTATGATTTAAGCAAATAATCAGGCTTTAATTTTTTAATGAGCAGACTGAAATTAGAAAAGAACTATCCAGTCTAACATTTGAAGAACTAGAAGCTTTGAAGTCAAACCTGGGTATCAAAGTTTATAATGAGGCAATGTTTGGGTCAAAAGCTGGAACATCCCATTCCAATGTTGGTCGGAGAAAAAAGGGCAAACCAGAAGTTATCAAAAGGACCAACAAAAACAGACCTCGAGAAATGTCATCAAAAATTCGGCCTAAAGTCAAAGTGAAAGTTGACAAAGAGAAGCAAAAGGTCAGCAGGGATCCAAGATTTGACAGTTCATGTGGCGAGTTAAAGGACAAGGTATCAAAACTGTATATAAAAGCTTTTTGGTGTTTTACTCAAGTTTTACTCATAATTCAGTTTTTATTTGGCAATTTTTTATTTTAATGTAGCTTTGGACAGAAAATTATTCCTTTTTGTCAGACGTGCAAAAACAAGAGCAGGAATATTTAGAACAAGAACTAAAAAAGGAAGCAGATCAAGATAAAAAACTAGAAATTAAAAAACAATTGCAACGTTTGGTAAAAAAGATTCGGTTTCTGCAGGATTAGTAGGTGTTAAGTTAATTAAGTAAAACTGCGAAACTAATGAAGTATTATACTTTTAATAGAAAAATAAAGAAAGATCGAAGGCAGATAAGGAAAAAGTAGCTGAAAAGGTTAAGCAAGAGCAGTTGGAAAATAAGAAAAGAGTTGAAGAAGGAAAGAAACCTTATTATATGAAAAAATGTAAGTGAATTTTGATTTTCGCTATCTAGCAAAATTTAAGTTTTCGTAATATTTATAACAATATTTTGTTTTTCAATCAGCTACAAGAAAATTAGTGGAGCTTGCTGCAAAGTATGATCAACTGAAAGCGTCTGGTAAACTGGAAAAGTATTTGAAGAAAAAGCGCGGAAAAAATGCAAAGAGAGACAGAAAATCCGTCAACCTTCAACAACGGCAAGATTCGGATGAATAATTTATTTTGGTTTACTTTATATACTGTTATGCGCTTATATTTTTTCGATTAAAAATTTCTCATCGTTTAATTTTATAGAAAACGTATACCTAAAAATAGTTTCAAAAAATAAATCAAAGGATGACTAATTTTTTTCAAATATACTTACCTAACTAAATTCTAAAATTCTTAGACTGAAGAATATTTTTGTTTTGCATAGGGAGGCCTAAAAATGAACAGCGTTTTCTTTACTATTAATTTTTGGACCGCTAAACATGATTATTAACTTAACATTTAAAATACGTCCATTACAAAATTTCGTATAAAGTCCGATGAAATGGGTTTGATTTGATTGTTGGATGAGATGACAATGGGTCAATGGATAAGTAGGTTCATTGTAATAATTTAAAAAAGGCATAGCCAAGTTTATGGAATAAGTTACATGAAAACATGAGGAATTTAATTATACGTAATTTCACCATTCAAGTTAAGCAGTTCTAAATAGTTAAATACATAGTTAATTATTATATATATAGTTTATTATCCGAAGTGTAATAATTTTTGTGTAGCCTCTTTTATAATAGATTCTAAACAATCATTTCCGTTCACAATAATTGCACATTCAAGTGATGTTGGTTTCTCCAAGGTTTTCAGTTGACTTTGTAGCATGCCGGATTTCATAAAATGACCAGTTCGGTTAGAAATTCGGTTTTGCAAAACATCTTCAGAGCAGTCTATAAGAATGAAAATTATTTTAAAACCAGTTGACCTGATTTTCATTATTGGACTGTCCAAAGTTCCATTCAATATGTCTCTATAAACTTTTCGTAGCGCAGAACAAGCCACAACTCCACCGATTTTTCCTGTTGATTTCTTTGATACATCCGAATTGCTAGATTCTAGGATTGCTACAAATTGTTCACGAACGGTATGAAGCCAAGGAAATCGGTCTTCATCAGTAAGTGGAATTCCATTGGCCATCTTTGCTATGTTTGCTTCTGAGTGAAGTGAATCTGCATCTAGCCACTGACATTCGTAATGACTAGCTAAAGCAGATGCCACTTCAGACTTCCCACAGGCGGATGGTCCCATTACCACCAATCCTATAATAACTTGATCATCTGCCATTGCTTTGCCTATGATCCTATGAATTCAGAAAATTACCAACCAATTAACATTTTCTTGGTGCACCCAAAACCATAAAACCGATTTCTTCCAAGGATTTAGCCTAAATGCTAAAATAAATAAATCAATGTACGTTATTATTTTACCTCTACCTACCCTACATAATCAAACTGATAAACAAACATGGAATAGATTAGAACTAAAGTATTACAGTAATTAATCCCATTATATACTTTTCTTTCTATCAACACAAAAAATTTCCTTGAGATTTAATTTAAGATTTTACGGTGAGCTCTGTGAAATGATTGATAAAAATACTTACATAGATAGCCTTCTTATATACGGATCCTCTTGTGTGTTTCGGAATTTACTAATGTATTATAGATAAAATTTTTACTTTTTTAAAGGGAAAATGAATGGCTACCTAAGAATTTTCTCCACTATTATACGTGATGCGTACGTTCCAGTTTTCAGTAAAAGAAATTAAAAAGCATTTGGTAATAAGTTGTGTTGCTTCTTGTGCACCACAATAAATAACATGGAACAACAAATTGCATGTGAACTTGTTACTGAAATGGGTTTCATCCCTGAGAAATATACGATATAATATAGTACATGTAAACTTAGTAGACTCAATCTACATGTTATGATTTACTATGGGACTCTTAATCAGCGAGACAATGACTGACAGGCGACATGAATAGTAAAAAGTGATGGGATAATTTATGTTTTCATTTTTAGCTATGCAATGAATATTGAATAAGTCTGCCACACACTAACCTTCACAATTTATCATCCTTTCATCTTCTGTGTCATCTTATCTAACGATGAGTTCACAGGGCCATGGCAGGGGTGAATTCAGACTGTTACACGAGTTACAGTTTATCTCGCATCATATTATTTCATTATGATTACAGTGGCAATGTAGTGTGTGAAATGCAATATAATCAAAATGTTGCATGTATTATTGTTACTTTCCATATTGTTACCTTTAATTTAAAAATTAAAATTGAGCCACTAATGCTCATTTTGCCATTAAAAATGGTCTCAATAAATGATAAAACCCAGTCTTATTTCCCCAAAAACGAAACTCCTGAGTGAGCTTCGACACATTATTATTATCGTGCTGCTTTCTTCCGAACATATAAAATGTAAGTTCATGAAAATGCGAGAATGCGACTTAGGGACAGAGAAGAAAAATCGTCAAAATAAAAGTATAAATAATCAGTGCCTCTAGGCTTTTATTTAGCGATAGTCTCGCACTCCTTATTCCTTGTATTACAAAAAAATTATTTCAGCTTTACAGCCTTGGATGTCATAAATACAAATGTATGAATGGGTGAATGAAATTCAGTATTATATGTGTTAAATCAACAGAAGGTTCCTTTCTTTGTTCAACTTATTCATAAGTGATAAGTATGTATATACATGAATAAGTCGAGGAAAAAATACATAAATACACAGTAAATTATCAATCATCAAGAAATCATGAGAGGAGTTATGAAATGCCTATTCAGTCTTAAAAAGCAAAAAAAATCGTTCCAGTCCTTATTTACTTTTTATACGGCTAGTTAAATCTTTGATATTCTCCATTGCACTGCCAACAGTTCCTTTCACAGGTTTTTCTTCCGATGTATCTCTGTCGGTCTTTCTGTAGTAACGCTGAAATAAACGCTTTATAAGCATTCGATACTCGTTTTGGCGCTCTTTCTTAGAGGATTCTGTATTCTGTAAGTAAAATATAATGTGAACAAATTTTTAAAGACACCAAACGTGAGATTTCAAATGAAAAAACCAATCTGTTGGGTATTCTTACCGTTTTTTTATGGTGAACAGTGCTCACACATTTACCAATTAGAGCAGGTATGATTGTCAAGAAAGTGAAGGGAGGTGGTGCAAGTGTGTCCTTCATATATGTCATCCACACCTATCCAAACGGATAATTTTTATAGTATTAAAATGATCTTTACTTTATTAATTCATTTATTGCTCATCGGTGATTTTTTATGGATAGGTATTGATTTTATTGTCACCTCACTGCGAGAAAACTTCCATTCAGTATGAAAATTGGCAAGCATTTTTTCACATACTTTTCCCATCACAGCACCAAGCATATTCATCAAGACACAAATATTGAGAAAGTAGAAAACTGTAATTTCAAGAGGGGGGATTTACGATTGAAATAAAATAAAAATAAATATTTGTTACTGCCAAAAAAAACTCACAAGCATATAGGATAGTTCCAAAATACTCTGTAAAGGTGTGATGATTGTAGGCAATGACCCCGTTGGCACACAAAGGGTTACTCATATTATGACACTTCTCTGGCATCTTATTGACTTTGCTGGCGTCCGGACCCGTCATGGCACTTGATACCCACAGAAGAGACTCCATGGCCTGTTCGATTGAAAGAAATGCGTCGCTTTGAGTTTGTTCTTCGCCGTTCTCATCAACGTAGTTGAAGTTCGTGTAGGGATGGTAAAGATAAGCAAACCCTGCATAAATATTGCCAAAGTATATTTACTGCATGCCTAAGTATACATAGTATATTGAATTATTGACACTTCATATTCTAACACTTAAACTAACCAAGAGCGTAGGCTATGTTTGCAACGAAATAGAATACAGCAAAAGTAGAAACACTTTTAAGCATTTTCCCAAGAGCTGCTTGCATCGGTCCCAGTTCCTCATCCAGAACAAACAGTCGTAGAAACTTCAAGAAAAACATTGTTGTTGCAATGGACATTGCTGCCTCTGAAAGCAGGACTGGATCGTCCCATGACCATTTGTCTCTTGTTACAACAGGCATATCCTTAATTCGGAAATCGCAATTTTAAGTACTTATATACTAGTATATTTCACTAACTATTTCCAAACTGCAATAATGATGTTACTTAAATGTTCATTTCCATTATATTCACCTCTCTTAAAAAGGCTGCTAACCAAAACGAAAAGGTTAAAACGAAAAATATGTGATTCAACACGTCGAAGTAGTCCCAGCCTGTAAAGGGAGCCTTCGCAAAGCATGCGAGGTAAATGTGCTGTACAAATGAAATGATGTAGTTTATCTCAAATACAACAATCGTAATCTTCAAGGCTGTAAAAGGAATCAAATTTTTAAAAAATTAGACATAAATTAGGAAACAGATTTAAATATTTTGAAAAGTAACCAACCGATATGGGTTTCTCCTCTGTCGCCCAAAGACAGAACATCTGAGTGTTGGGTAATCAAAAGAACCATGAAAAAGATGTGCACTGCCGAAGAATAAATACAACGAGCTAGAGGTTTTCCAAACTGCGTTCGTATTAAGTGAGGGTCCAGAATTGAATAAATGCACCAAATAGGAAAGAGCAGAACCAGGATTAAATTTGTTAAAAATCGACCGAATGAGTTAGTTTTGTAATCCATCCCAAGAACTTTGTCGATTTTCCAGGCTTGATAAAGCAGCTATACATGAATTTAAACCGAAATTATTTTGAATGTCAAAATAGTTATTTTTAACATTCGTGTTGTATAATCTTACTCCTTGACTATGTGGATGTGTAATGAAAGCCTTTTTGGAAGTGCCTAGTGCTTCAACAAGACGAGGATAGTGTTTTTCTATTTCAGTGACACTTGCTGGAAGAACCACTGTTGCAGTAGAATCACTTCTCTTGCTCATGAGCAAACTAACCTCTTGGTCCGAATGACATAATCCTAAAAAACAAACATTAACAATAATTCACATTATTGAATGATAAAATTTTTATAAAATACATTTTAAATGATAAATATGCACAATATGACAGAAAACATTTTCTGCAGTAGAGAAGAGAATATTTACTGTAAGGGATGGGATAACCATAAATTATGTCATTAATATAAAAACACTTTTGTACAAAAAAAACATTTTCAATTAAATATATTTTCCCGTTAATTTACGGCTTACCCAATAAAGTCACGGCGAACTTTTCGACTTTTTTTGACTCTTCCATATATGTGTCGAAGTGTTCTGGTTCTTGTTCAGCAAACTAAAGATTTTACGATTTATATTTTAAATACTTAAACCGTAAATTAAAATGTTTTTATTTGTATGGACCAAACTTGGTTAATTTTATCGACGAGGTTGAAGCATTCTTCTATTGGATCCTTGTCGTCATCACTTCCCGCAAGCAATGCTATGTAATGAGGATTACCAAGTGCTTTAATTACAGTCATCCGCTCGAAACTACGGTGCAAACTTGCGGACATCCTAGATTTCATTCCCATTATTTTCATTTTTATTGGATTCCAAGAATAAATTGGATATTATTTTACTTACTGTTTGCAGAAGTCGCAAAGACAGTTGGGAGCATGAGGTATATCTATTCGATCTCCTTTATTGAAGAAAAACTCTAGTAAATCATAATTGCCTTCTGAAGAGGCTAGCACAATTGGTGAAATGCACTCGTCATAATCTGATGATGAGGCAACCTCCATACTTGTCTGGGAGCGTCGTTTAGAACTGAGAGGGACCTGAGCTCTAATAGTAAAAAAAAGAATTTAAAATCTAGATATAAATTGAAAACTGCATACAAAGTATGTGAAAGGTAATTTATCCTAATATGTAATTAAAACTCACGCTTTCTTTGTGTCCCCGTTGTGATAAGCTAGTATTTTTTCGATGATAGGCAAGTTTTGAAGCTTGATAGCGTGAAGAAATCCATTTCGAGTTTGGACACCAGGGACAGCTAAAATTTCGGCCACGACGTCAGCATTTTGTGTTCTAGTAACAGCGAACGTCAAAGGATCCGCGTTTTCCTGTTTTTAAAATTACTAAAAATTCAGCACCAAAAAGTACGATGGATAAATTATGGAATATACTTCAAATGCACCTGTTTATTAATCATATTGATAGAGAAATCCCGTTTGCCTTTATTGGCATTGATGTAATCTCTTATCATCCCCACATCCTCATCGCCGATGTACTTATACAGAATTTCATGCTCCTCCTCTTCCACATCTTCTTGAAATTGGACAATTCGAGTGTCCTCCGTCTCTGCGTCAGTACTAGCTGTTGATCCGGGAATATTAATAACGGACACCTTGGTTTTGCTCTTTCCGCCGCTCGTTTTCCTCGTGGGGGTCAAATTCGACGAGGAAGGACCCTTCTTCCCAGTCTTCGAACTCTTCTTTTTGAACATTTTGCTTTATATTAAATGAAGTGGGCAAATTCCTCCTGTTCTGATAATAAAATATAACTGGAAGAGATATGGTAAACTCATGCGAAGAAGAAAGTGCTTCTAATTATTTTGTGTTCACAAAAGTATTTATTGTATGACGAAGGACAGCTTTTGCGTTCACTCGCTCCACTTTATTTGTCACTAAAATCTACCTGATTTTCTTTCTTCGTCTAAAAATCACCATGGCGTTCGAAATCATTCGTATTTAGATTTAGGATAGGTTCCCGTAGGGAAATAAAATCATGGAGACTATCGCGTGGAGACCGGTTGCTAAATTACTTGTGATATTGCAATTTATGAAATTGCAATTTTGCAATGCATAAATCATTTGCAAATCAAATGCAAATCGAATCATGATATTGCTAGACCTGATGGCTTTTGGTTTTCACTTGCAGCAGGAATCGTCTCTATATAAAGAGGATCATGAATCTCAGCCATAAGGAGTACTACTATTGTATACTGTTCTACACTTTGAGGATTGTTGTCTGTAGATGCAAGCCGAAATAAAAAGGTTAAAAAATTGAATTGCACTTCATATATTAAAATTCGCAATGTAAGTCCATGATTCAAATTCATACCAGGAGTTTTTATAAAACATCAAAAATTACTTGCAACATAATGCTATGTGTGCTACATATACGATATGAATTCACTAACGACTTCTAAAAATGTGAATAAATGCGTACATATCTTGGAAAAGCTCTTTTCTAATAATTGATCTATGATCTGATGATGATATAATGATAAAGATAAATCATTACAATGATTTCTCTTTATCTACCACTGCATTTAATAAAAATAACAGTTCGTTTTAATTCATAAAAAACATGGAACATTATGTGAAAAGTAAGCTTTCTCTCAATGTCTCAATTGACTCCAAATGTTCGATGCGAAAAAGTATGCATAAAATTTTTTCACATTTAATAATGGAAACAGAAGCTTCGTCGATTTTTAGTCCGCGACTACCCTGGTTATTGCTGAAGACGAGCGTTTTCAGCAGATAAAGCGAGTCGACGAATATTGGCCATGACTCCAGCGGAAGCATTTCTAAGTTCTTCATCCAGCGAACCACTCATATTGATAAGATACTGTAAAAGATTATACCAATTACTGAAAACATCTCATACAATTCTCCACAGTCTGTCAAAACTACATTAACTATGGCTGCTGTACCTGGACGACTCCGCACTGATGAATAGTGATACAGTTCCTGGGGTCTGAGGACAATGCACATAATGCTTTAGCTGCAGCTTGATGGACTTGTGGATCATCCGAGGTCAAATAGGAGCATATCGGACTCACAGCTTTTCGTTGTCCAAATTCACCGCTATTTTCACCCCATTTGCAGCATTCAGCAATTGCATTGGCCAAACATCGCCGCAGTAAATCGTTATCCCCACGGGGCTGAAAACCAAAAATGCACTTTTAAAAATGTTTCTTCCTAACATTACATAATAATTAATTCTATCTGGATAGAAATTACGCCAGTCTAAGCCAGTCTTACCGTAGATGCCAGTCGCGATAAAAACTGGACTACACCGTGATCACTCATAATTGCCAGATTTTCATTGTTGACAGCGATGGATGCAATTGTATGAGAAACAGCAGCCTGTACCTCAATATTATCGGACACGAGGAGGTGTACCAAGGCCTCTAAACCACCTACATATGTCCTTACCATGTCTCCTGAATCCTGACACATTAATACGCAGAAAAAGGTTATCTTTTAAGAGGCGAATTCTGTTGTTATTGCTTTTATTACCTTAGAATATTGCACGTATGGACAAATGGCCCAGGCAGCACTAGACTGCACAAGAGGGGAACTGTGTTTCAAAAGAGACCAAACCAAACGAAATACATCTAATTTCTCCATTTCTCGGCGGGCATCATGGTCTTTGGCTAACTCTCCAATGGCTCGAGTTGTGTTAACAAGTAGTTTCTAAAGCATATTCTTTTTTACTAATTATAAGTGGCTAATTATAAGTGCACCCCTGAAGTACAGAGAACTTACTGTATTATTAGAGGTGAGATGAGAAGTGAGTTTTGGCATGGCTTTAGCTTCTCTGATTAAGTTTGCATTTGCTAAATCTGCTTTCGAAATTTCATAGATAGCTCCGGACACATTAATCAAAACTTCTTCTGGTTCATCTTCCAAAAGAGATACCAACAAGTCAACCAATCCTTTTTCCAAATATCTAGTAGTGTTGCAAATGGCGGAAGCACATTTCCAAATTGCTCCTGTTGCTGCTGCTAAGAGTGGCTATTGAAAAGTACTTCAATATTATGCAAGAAATGAGTATGACGTACAAAATGCTTTAATGAAAAATTACTGAACCTTATTTTTCTTCAGCTCCTTATCTTCTATTATTGCAATTAAAGGGTCCACTGCTCCTAGGCGATACACTGTTTCCCGAGACTCTTCGTCTTCAGCGCACTACAGAAAAATTCTTAGGTGTCATACAATGGTAGAGGAGCTTTTGAATCCATTTCATAAATATTACATATTTTACTATTTGCCCACCTGCACAAACCCTTAAAAGAAAAATGAAAAATCTTACCACGTATATGGCTTTGGCACAAAACTGTGCTAATTCCTGGTTAGAACTGAGAAGACCACTAACAAATTCATCCAATAAGCCTTCCGTCCTTATTGCGATTCTAAATGTAGTCTACAAGTAATTATAAGTTTTATTGTAAAGCTGTGATCAGTGATCCACTGATAGTGAGCATAGTGATCCACTGATCACTATGCAGATATAGAGTGTATAATTTAAGCAGTAAGAGTATAATGTAGTATAATGTATAAATAGCTATTGTTATTCTTGGCAATTAAGAACTCATTTAAGTTTAACCTCAGAAGCGCATTCCTGGAGTATACCCACAACAGGAATGACAACATCTTCGTGCTTCGTTTTCATGAGTTTTGCCAAAAGGGGAATTCCGCCAGCTTTTCGGATTGCTTCTTTATTTTTTGTTGACTTGGCAAGAGACCATAGAGCCAGTGCCCCACATCGGGCCACTTCCATATGCTTTTCCTCATTTTGATTAGCATTGGATTCATGATCAATATCCATCATATCCACCTAAATCCATTAATTGCCAATGTTTCATATTCAGTCAAATCATAATTGCGTACATTTTACTATGAAAACGTCTGTGAAAGGAAAGCAAACGAACCAATCGAGAAATTCCATCGCTTCTCCGCATGGCACGACGAGCTTTCTTGATTGTACAGATATTTGCGATTGTTTCTGCAGTAAGTGGCTTTAGAGAGTTAGAAATATCCCCGAGACACTGAACAAGTGTTTCAAGTCCCTAATAGTATTTTGAAATGAACTTGAAATAAACAATTAGAATGTGTATTTTATGCACGTTTGTATTTACTGCTCTATAAGGTGACTAATACTACTATACCCTCATATTAAAGACGCTTCTGCTAATATCAGAGTTTTGTGTAATTTGCTTGATAACAAGCAATGAAGCAATTTTGCAACGTGTTTCATCTGTTTCTAATATATTGAGAAGAACTTCCAATCCTCCAGAGTCCTTTATAGCCATCTGAACAAATGGATCTTCAAGATTATGGTCTCTCAGAGCAGACAATGCAAGAATTGTCGCCGTAGCGTTTCCAGCCTTAAGAAACACAAGAAATGTATTTCACTGAACATTATTTTATTTGGTATTTTGGCTTTAAAGAAACTCATTCAAATCACAGTGCTCAACTGATGAGTTGAATATTGTGATAATATATTATTTTGTCTCATGTTCATTTTAGAAACATAAATCGATAAAGACAATCTTTTAATTTCATCATGCTTCATGTGCACAAATCATTGTACTTTGATGTATTTGATGAGACGCTGAACTTGCCAGTACTCTTGAGGCAAATCGGGAGAAGCCGGCCTATCTTTAAACTCTTCTCCTTGGGATTCCTCGGATGATTGGGCATCCGAAGATAAAGATAAATCTGGAAAGGATAGTAAAGTGCTTTTTCTGGACTTTAAAGCGTTAGCATTAGGTATTCGTGAGGATCGCCGAGTATCGGAACCAGCTTGTCCTCCGACACCTGTCACAATATCTTCATCGTATTCATTTTCCAAGGCAAATACATCATCTTCTATTTCACTTCCGAAGTCTGGGTTTTCTCCCTTTTTAGTGCCGTCAGCTTCACTGAGGACATCGGAAGCAGTGTAGCTGTCTTCCAAGAGATCGTCTATTTCAGCTTCCGTCTCCACATCTGGATCTGTACGAGAACTCTTTTTCCTAGTTTTCTTTGCAGCCATTTCTTTGTGTTAAATACGTAAATATCTCACTGTGACCTTTGGCACGATTTTAGTATCCAATGAGTATATTATAATGATATACGAAACGAGACTAACACAGATGTCAATCTTGAGATACTAGATGATAAGAGATATCGATCAAGTAAAATTTTTTGTTGACCGTTTGATCAATACAGATCCCACGCTGCCATTCGAACTCGTCTTCTCGGTTATACCTTTTATACGGACCGAATCCCTGGAATGGTGGAGGTAGGGTGGGATGTATGATTTTTTATGAAACACAAACTACCAAGGATGATCTATACTTATTTGGCAATGAAATTCAAACAATGAAAATGAGGTTAAAAAAGAATACTCCTACATTTAAGAAATTCCTCAAGAAAACACAAACTTTTGGTGCTATCTTTTTAACTATCAAATCAATAATAAAATAGTAAACTGCAAAGAACCAATATTTACAGACATCTAGCTTTTATACATTTTATTGGGATGCATTTGATTATCGCTAATAATAACTACAAATTCTCATTATTTAATAGTAAAATTTACACATTCTATTCAATACAATCAACTGGTTCATGTACGTTATACCTTCCTGACAATTTTAATTGATGATTTAAACGAATTTAAACTCTCTGTCTTTGTAAGCGACCAATCCTTGACGATATCCAATTTCCCTTTTAGCTCGACGAGTGTGAAGAAGGTGACCATATCCGAAGCATGTTACAAAAACTATAATTGGAGCCAAAATCGTATGCTTAGTTCTCTTGAAGTAGTGATAATGCTGTGCTTTTGCACTTTGCCACCTTTGAAGTGCTGGATCGAACTGTTTATAACCAGTAAAATGCTTTGAACAAGTACTTGAGAAAGAATTATAAAAAAATAATTAGCTATGAAATGCTAAAATGGTGCTTACCACAAATCCGCCCTCTCCATGTAAATGAGGGTTAGTAGACTGTTTCACGTACTCTTGGCGTAACTCCATTCGCAATTTTGCTCTGTCTTGAATATTACGGTGTTCCTGAGGACTAACGTCATACTGCTCGATTGACGGATTTGTCGGAATCATTGTAACGTTCCTCTGATACCGGTTACACTAACCGTTCACCTGTTGCAAAAGAAAATGTTAAAAGTAGCTAAAAACGAATGAGTCAGAACCGTCAGAACCAGAACAGATCTTTGAATGAATACCTTTTACATTAATGAAAAATTCATATCTACCATTGAAAACTAAAAGCAGGCTCATTAAATGCATAGACTCTAAACTTAAATCAAAAACGTAACCGCATTGCTTATTATACTGCTTGACTGCTTCTTTATAAATTATACATCTAACATTTACTACAGTTTAACCTTTACTGTAAACTTCTGAAAACAGTTTCAAATGTTCAAATTTCCTCAGTGAAAAATAGCAAATAACTGAGTGTGAGTGCGGAGGGACGTCTATCCGTCTTTCGAGTAAACTAGGTGGTCATAAGAAAAGTTAACTTTAATCTTATACACCTTACCATTCACTGTCAACTTCTGGGTAATTCCGGGTCTCTCGCGACCTACACAACTGACCTTTTCAGTAATATTTTGTATTTCGCAAATATATCCTGAATTGCTCATGTGATTCACCTTGTTATTGTTTACGCCTCTGCGGCTGTATTGTGTGAAGTGGAGATTGTAGTGTTTGCAGAGATGGCACACAGTTCTCTCTTCCATCTGGCAATGTACTTTAAGTGAGATACTGTTGTCTCAGAGGATATCGTATACGCTAAACCAGTGATGGGCACATCACATCACCGTTTGATGAGATGTTTGATGTGGTCACGTTAGAGCACTTTTTTGAGCGAAGTTTGGTGATGTGATGTTTGATGTGAGATCACTTTGGAAAAAAGTGATGTGATGTGATGTGTGATGTGACATCACTCTGGAAAAAAGTGATGTGATGTGATGTGACATCACTTTGAAAAAAAGTGATGTGATGTGATGTGTGATGTGAGATCACTTTGGAAAAGAGTGATGTGATGTTTGATGTGATGTAATGTGTGTCCACATCAAACATCACACATGTCGACATACATCCAATGATTGCTATTTTATATTAAACTGAAAAGTCTAGAGGCAAGCGCAGTCAGAGCGATTAAAAAAGCAATCAGAAAAAGATTATAATCGGGTTTATAACCACTTTAGCATAGGAGAATACTCTCTAAATGATTTTTTTCCATATATCGAACGTATTATATATATAAACATTATTTTTTGTCGAGAACTCTGGTGTGATGTGTAATTTGATGTCACATCATTATCATTACACATCACATCACATCAACTTGTGATGTGATGTGTGATGTGAGATCACTTTGGAAAAAAGTGATGTGATGTGATGTGTGATGTGACATCTTTATGGAAAAAAGTGATGTGATGTGTGATGTGACATCACTTTGGAAAGAAGTGATGTGATGTGTGATGTGTAAATCAAATGCAAGTTGATGTGGACCACATCACATTTTGATGTGATGTGCCCATCTCTGCGCTAAACGTTTGGATCAAGGTAGAAGTAGGGGTCAAGGTAAATACCCGAACACCCGAATGGTATACACCCGAACACCCGAAGGGTGTATACCCGAACACCCGAATGGTGTATACCCGAACACCCGAATGGTATATACCCGAACACCCGAACAGGTATATACCCGAACACCCGAACGGACATTTTAGAGGTGGAATCGAAACTACAATTTTTAAATATTTGTATTAAGCAGAAAATATACTCCGGCTTAGAGAACACCGCAGTATACGTTGAAAACGAAACCTTAAAAATGGGAACTGAAAATAAAACCTTAGAAATGAACGTTTAAAATGGAACCTGAAAACGGAACCTTAAAAATGGTACTTAAAAAATGAAACCTTAAAAATGGGGTCCTAAGATCGGAACCTAAAAAATAGAGCAATAAAATTGTATAATGGCATTCTAAAAGTGTAATTTCTAGAGTAGTACTTTTAGGGTGGTATTTTTAAGGTAGTATTTATGAAGTGTTATTTTTAAGGTGGTAATTATGAAGTGTTATTTTTAAGGTGGTATTTATGAAGTGTTATTTTTAAGGTTTTTTAAG